>JACXGI010000386.1:103667-143593 GCA_016801175.1 Esox masquinongy
CTAATGCTTTGGAAATTCTTTTGTACCCTTCTCCTGACTGATATCTTTCAACAATGAGATCCCTCTGATGCTTTGGAAGCTCTCTGCGGACCATGGCTTTTGCTCTGAGATGCAACTAAGAAAATGTCAGGAAAATCCTACTAGAACAGCTGAATTTTATTTGTGATTAATCAGAGTCACTTTAAATGATGGCAGGTGTATAATGACTTCTATTTAACATGAGTTTGAATGTGATTGGTTAGTTCTGAACACAGCCACATCCCCAGTTATAAGAGGGTGTGCACACTTGTGCAACCAGGTTATTGTAAGGTTTTTATTTTTCCCCCTCGAAGATTTCAGTTTGTTTTTCAATTGAATTGTTCACATTATAGGTCACATTAAAAGTGGAAAAAGTTCTGACATGATTATCTTTGTCTCATTCTTTTACATCACAAAAACCTGGCATTTTCACAGGGGTGTGTAGACTTTTTATATCCACTGTAAATGTGTTTTTTCCTCTGTCCCCAGGCCTGGCTGAACGAGAAGTTCTCTCCTGAGTTGCTGGAGAACAAGTCAGAAATGGTTGAGTGTGTGATGGAGCAGCTGACTCACATGGTAATAGTGTTGGGTTTCGTCAGACAACTGACCGTTGCTGTAGCCATGTCTCTGTGGGTTTCGTCAGACAACTGACCGTTGCTGTAGCCATGTCTCTGTGGGGGTCCTCAGACAACTGACCGTTGCTGTAGCCATGTCTCTGTGGGGGTCCTCAGACAACTGACCGTTGCTGTAGCCATGTCTCTGTGGGGGTCCTCAGACAACTGACCGTTGCTGTAGCCATGTCTCTGTGGGGCTCCTCAGACAACTGACCGTTGCTGTAGCCATGTCTCTGTGGGGATCCTCAGACAACTGACCGTTGCTGTAGCCATGTCTCTGTGGGGTTCCTAAGACAACTGACCGTTCCTGTAGCCATGTCTTTGTGGGGTTCCTAAGACAACTTACCATTGCTGTAGCCATGTCTCTGTGAGCAGTGAGGAACCATTGTTAATAATAGGACCTGTCCTTGGTGTGATTCTGCTGACAGGAGGCCAACCTGCAGCGGGTTAGGAAAGGTGACGTGAAGGCCTGTGTCCACCGCATGGAGATTGACAGGATACGCTTCGTCCTTAGCAGCTACCTCCGCTCTCGTCTCCAGAAGGTAATGCCAAAAACAGCATTATCCTCTGAGAGGGACTACCCATACATGCTCATACTAACAGTTTTATTTCTGGTTGTCTGTTGCCTGTGTAGATTGAGAAATTTTTCCCTCATGTCCTGGAGAAAGAGAAATCTAGAGTGGAAGGAGATCCTTCGTTCCTCTCTCCAGAGGAATTTGCCTTCACTAAAGAGTGAGTGCTATGGTGACATTTTGTCACTTGCAGTTTTATAACTACAGCTGGACATTGAGGTTTAAATGTCTTATTTACTTCCATTATTGTTCCCAGATTACTGATTTGATGTGCCCTCTTTCATTAAGATATCTGGCCAACACCGAGACCTATCTCAAATCAGTAGCTCTAAAACACATGCCCCCTAATCTACAGACAGTGGATATGCTGAAAGCAGGTGAGGGCTGCCAGGATATTATTTACATGAGATTTTCCAATATTCTAATGTCTGTAGAACGTGGTGGTATAATGGGTCTTGTTAAAGGATGAAACAGTGCCTTCACTTTCTGCATGTTTAACACACGTGTACTGATGTTTGCCCAGTGCCAGAGCCCTGTCTGGACTCTTTTGTTTTCTTGCGTGTGAGGGAGAGGCAGGAAAACATCCTTGTGGAGCCTGAGACAGATGAGCAGAGGTACACCATTGTATTTCTATGGATTATGCCTACTATAATTTCTCTTTTAGGATAAGAAAGGATAGATGTTGACTTCTGTTCTGAAGAGGTGCATATTGCATGTTGTTTCAGTAGATCCACTAGGTGGCAGCATGTCCGTGAGCATTCTAATGCACTGTTTTTCTACTTGGAAGTGTTGAGTACCCCTAACAGTAAAATGTCTTGTAGTAGCCCGGGCGAAGCACACCTGGATCAACTTGAATAACCTGAACCTGAACTAATCAACTTGAACTAATCGGTGTTTAATGTTTCATGAGCGATTACACAAATGTACTCTATTGGAGCTGGAAAATGCTGTTCTAATGTAGACTGCTTTTACTGTGGCTGCAAGAATGTTATACTGGCTGAAGATGGTATTGCATGGTTTTTTCACTTGCTCTCCATTTTTCTGTCCAATGTTTTCGTTCAGAGAGTATGTTGTGGATCTTGAAGAGGGTTCTCAACATCTCATGCGATATCGCACTATAGCACCTTTGGTTTCAAGTGGAGCCGTACAGCTAATTTAACTATCAAGGTACTGAACTAGTCACCCACAATGATTTTAATCTATGACCACAGACAGTTTTATATACAGTTATGTCCAGAAATATTTGGACACTGGCACAATTTTCATAAATTTGTCTCTTACGCCACCACGATGGATTTTAAATGGAACAACCGAGATGCAATTGAAGTGCAGACTTTCAGCTTTAATTCAAGGGGTTGAACTAAAATATCCTATGGAACATTTAGGAATTGCAACCATTTCCATACACAGTCCCCTTATTTCAGGGTCTCATGTAATTTGACAAAACAATCAATTTTTAATACTTTGTCGAGAATCCTTTGCAGGCAATGACTGCTTGAAGTCTGGAACACATGGACATCACCAAACGCTGGGTTTCCTCCTTTGATATCCTTTGCCAGGCCTTTACTGCAGCTGTCTTCAGTTGTTGTTTGTTCGTAGGTCTTTCTGCCTTAAGTTTTTTCTTCAGCAAGTGAAATGCATGCTCGATCGGGTTGAGATCAGGTGATTGACTCGGCCATTGAATATTCCACTTCTTTGCCTTAAACTCCTGGGTTGCTTTCTCAGTATGTTTTGGGTCATTGTCCATCTGTAAAGTGAAGCGCCGTCCAATCAACTTTGCTGAATTTGAGCAGACTATATCCCTATACACTTCAGAATTCACCTGGCTGCTTCTGTCTTCTGTCACATCATCAATAAACACTTGTGACCCAGTGCCATTGGAAGCCATGCATGGCCATACCATCTGACTGCCTCCACAGTGTTTTACAGATGATGTGGTATGCTTTGGATCACGAGCTGTTCCAAGCCTTCTCCATACTTTTTTCCCCCCATCAATCTGGTTACAGGTTGATCTTCGTTTCATCTGTCTGAAGAATGCTGTTCTAGAACTGGGCTGGCTTTTTTGGCAAAGTTTCATTCTGGCCTTGAGGCTTATGAACGGTTTGCACCTTGTGGTGAACCCTCTGTGTTTGCTCTCATGAAGTCTTCTTTATGGTAGACTTGGATAATGATATGCCTACCTCCTGGAGAGTGTTCTTCACTTGGCTGGATGTTGTGAATTTTTCTTTACCATGGAAAGGATCCTACGATCATCCACCATTGTTGTCTTCTGTGGACGTCCAGGCCTTTTTGTGTTGCAGAGCTCACCAGTGCATTTTTTTCTCAGAATGTACTAAACTGTTGATTTGGCCACTCCTAATGTTCCTGCTATTTCTCTGATGGATTTTTTTTTTTGCAGCCTGGATGGCCTGTTTCACTTCCATTGAGCGCTCCTTTGCCCGCATGTGTGTTCACCGCAACAGCTTCCAAATGCGAATGCCACACGTGGAATCAACTCCAGACCTTTTATCTGCTTAATTGATGAAGAAATAACGAAGGAACAGCCCACACCTGTCCATGAAACAGCTTTTGAGTCAATTGTCCAATTACTTTTGGTCCCTTGAGAAAGAGGGGACTAAATATTAAAGAGCTGTAATTGCTAAACCCTTCCTCCAATTTGGATCTGAGTACCCTCAAATTAAAGCTGAGAGACTGCACTTTAAGTCCATATTTATTATTTAACTATAACTTGAATATATTTTGGTAAACAGCCAAAATTATTTCTGGATGAAACTATATGTTTTTCTGCATTATTTAAATGTTACATGAGATGGTTTTGTACTGTAATTTTACATGTAGTCAAGTTTCACTATACACGGTATTTGGGTAACTAATCACCCTTGAATTTCTGTGGTGGAATATTTGCTTGAATATATTACGTACAGTACACTGCTGACTCTGTTGCAGTTCACTAGCCTTATTTACACAATTCGAAATGGAATTCCAGCAGTGTTTCTTGGGCAAATGTGCATAGAGACATGTTTCTAAAATATCCTGCCTACTCTATTTGGGCCGTGTTGTAGATGGTTCGGTCCAATGTGCACTTAATCGTTTCCTGCTTTGATGGTCGATGGCTGGAAGAACAGACTGCCTTGACGAAACTGCTGTGATCGACAGAGGGAGGGATGGACATTATCTGTGGTCCACCAACTCTTCAAGACCTAAGCAAGAACTGGATTGTATGTTTAGGATTTTTTATATATATGGGTGGGTCAACTGTCCCTCACATTTTTTGTTGTTGTTGTTTTTTTTTAGAGCTTGCTTTTTATTGCCATGATCATTGGATAGATACATATATGGTAGAAGTGAGAGACCTGTGGTGAGAATGACACTTTATGGTTTCTTCATGTGAAGTAAAAGTTTGGGAGGTACAACACAATAAAGGGCTGAGATGTATAGGCATCATTTACCCTGTGGTCATGTATCAAAATAGTTCTAAAAGCAAAATTAAAACAAGTCATTTATATAGTGATCTATGTTCATTTTTCTATTATCTAATGTGTGTTTTTCTGTGTGATTCTTGTTGTTGTAGCTTAAAATCCCTAAATGTGTTAAGATGGCATCAAACCTTGGAGAGACAACAGTGTATGATTTGCCGTTAGCCAAATGCGGGGTCTACTGTCCCCTTCATTGATGAGCATTAGAAGTTGTAGGTGCACACAGTGAATGTACTCTACTCACTTAATAAACCCCACAGATATAGACAATAATTATGGTCATGAATATTCTTTTGACCTTCATTTTTAGGGTTTTTGTTATAGAGGCATTCCCCACACTGTTAGGGCATGTCTGAAGTATTTTTGGCTTTTCCCATTACCACTTGCTATTTCCAAAGTAACTTACATGGCCATGTCTGCAAAACATTGGTACACAAAAAAAATTGGTACATTACATCCATATGGCTTAAAATTAATGATTTAGTCTGGAAAACACAAGAATTTTTAGATTTTTTTAGCTCTCCTTCAGATAAGGTCGGTGTTTAGTATACAGGCATACACCACCAAGCGTTTTGATAACAAAATATTTATAGGAAAAGCTGATTTATTGGCTATAAGCAAATGTATGTTTTGTAGAGTTATTTGAAGCAAATATGTTGACACGTCACCGTGTTCTGATTTACACGGTTATGAAAACACCGAGCCGGGATAAGCCTAAACGAACAGACCTTATTTGAAGCAATTGTAAAGTTCCATATGGGATAAATTGATGGTGTAATGCAAAACGAACCGACATCACATTTTGCCGTTAGGTTTCATGGGAATTAGGTTTCATGGGAATTACTCAACTATTTCCATCAGTTAGATCCCATTCAGTGAAGTTGACCTAAGTTTATTTTGCGTCAATTAGATCCCATTCAGTGAAGCTCTATCAAGTTTATTTTGCGGTGCTAGCAACAATGTTAACTGGAGATATTTTTGAACAGTACACATATATTTGAACAGTACACATTCATGGGTAACTTATTAAAGCCTAATGAGCATAGGCCATAATGGCCCACACTCAAGTGAAGTCAAGTCAATTCTGTGGAAATTTGCCAATTTGTAACAAGCATGATAACTAGCAGGTGTCTTTTATAATTGCAGACGGCAATGATCACCTGTTATTATGAAAAATATGAAGCTCTTGTGAAGTGTTTACTTGAAAAGCTAGCTACGTTGCTTGCCTTCCAGTAAAAAAAAGACCAATTTAATATTAAATGATGTCTGGATTGTAGTGCAAGTTGAATTTCACTATTTGCAAGTTGTCTAAAACAATTTCCATACATGACATTATTAAAATAAAATAAAAATTAACCTCCATGCATTTCTATAAAAATTAGAGGTGGGCTAACTGAAAGGGTATATTTAAAAACAAAACGTACCGTTGTTTTCCAGTGCATTTAAGCTTGAGACGATTTACTCCTCCAAACGCTAGAAACCGACAATTATAGAGGGTGGCCGACGTTAGGGTGTTGAACCCTATGGCCGTTTGCATAACGCAGTAAACCAATCATGTAACGTGCCTTTCACTGACTCAACATTTCCATGTGTTAACTGAAGATATCCGGGGATTTGGAATACTAGTAGCCAAGGGGGAAGCCGCATGCATGTGTCCCAAATGATGGAATGTCCCTTTTGGGTAACCTTATACTACTAAATGAGTTAAATCGCTGAGCCCATTTCTCTACGTTTTATTTGCAACAGTGCTAGTACACATCCTCCCTACACTCTGTTAGTCCAGTCAGTCCGCTCAGCGGCCAACACTGATGTTGCACACCTTGCAACTGGGATCTTTCTTGGCATTGGCTGTGGTCTGGCTCATTTGGTGGTGGCCACTGATCTCCACCAGTGTGCCCTGCTCCAGATGCAGTGGCTCTGTGTAGAGCACCTCCAGGATAACATCACTGGCGTGACAAAACAGGGACTCTTCCCCCTGCCTTTGGGGAGGGATGTATGTCAAAAAGGGGTTGGCGGTCAGGTCCAGCAGGGGAAGACTGCAACGACAGAAGTTATCCCCATCTGAGCCAGCAGGGGCTAGCACCAACACCACGTAGTGATAGGCTGTGTACATACAGTAGAAGTCAGCAAAGTAAAGATTGGTGTCGTTATTCAGCAGGTTCCCCGCTGGGATCTGGAAACGTAGGGGGCCATAGGGGGAGTCGTTTGGAGGAAGACCTGTGTCAAACTCAGTGTTGCAGCTGAGGAAGACTCCCTTCAGTTTGCTATTGATAGGTGAGCCGTGGCTTCCACTGTTGTCCTTCAAGGCTGGGCGCATCAGTCCCCCGCATTCCATTCTAATAGAAGAGAATCATTATTTTGTTCAACTTCCCAAGTACATCCCTATACCTTAGTGTATTTCCAGCGAACGGTATAGTACTAACCTGACATAGTGGAAGTAATCGGGGTGCTGGTTGCGATAGAACACAGAGAACCTCAGCAATCTTCCTGCGGAACCCTGCGCTTTACCAAGGAGCTGCTTGAGGTGGTCCATGGCATAATCTGTGTTATACAAAAACTGCCAGTTGTGAATATCCTTGCTCAGATCCATTTTCGAAATAACATAAATATTGAAGAGCCGGTCATAAAACCCTAATGACAATGATCCGCTATAAAAATAGAGTATATGCACTTCTTTGACATACCCCCTGTGCAGAATTCCACCACCTGGCTCCATTCAGACACCAGGTACTCTCCATCTGCCTGTCTCACTGCAGTCTGCACAGCAACGCAGTATTCTGTCCGTGGGCTCAAGAACCAATGACCCCTCACTGCCATGGGTAAGGGCACTGCCTTGGCAACCAGTTTGGTAGGCACATCCTGATGGGTAAAACATGGATACATCATATATTGTGTTAAAGGTAAAGTTTCACCTTGCAAACAAATCATTGGTTTAGGAGACAAAGTAAGAGTGACATCTGATTCTTTGTTATTGAATCTAGTGAAATGCTCTGGTCAAAAAATCCTTTAGAATTTCCTATCATGATTTATAACCATTACATTGGATTCTTATTTTTCTACATTTTCTTATACAATGTTTCTGCAGGATTCTTAAGAGAATTTGCTCACAGGAATTTTATGGGTTCCAATCCTATAAGGTCCCACTAAAATTGTGTAGCAGGATTTTCACAGGAACACATCTTCCAGACTGAAAACTCAAATGACTATCCTATAGGGTTGATACAAATCATGATAATCAAAAGTGTGAAAGCCGAGGAACTTAAATCTCTACTGTTGCTTTGTTAAGGTTGGATTGGGGCGTTTATTCTGTCCTCTGCTACCTAAATTTAACTACACAGAAAACGCGATCGGGGAAACCATCTGGGCTAGTACATTGATGTTGTGGCCTGCTTGGCTCATTCTTGTCCACCTCGAAGCAAGAGTAGAATGTGTTGAGCCTTTCTGGGAGTGAGGCATCAGTTGGTGCCATGCATCTCAATATGCCTTTGTGATCCATGATAACATGTAATCCTTGCCAAATGGGTCATGAGTCTGAGTTGTCAAACATTCCAGTTTGAGAATGTATTTTGTTTCGCATCCCTGATAGAGCTCATGCCTGCTAGCTTTTTAAATGGTCCGTGTTAATGTCATTGGGGCACCTTCTGCATAGACTGAATACTAAAGGACAGTAGGACTTGGACTTGTGCATTCTTCCCAGGCTTTTGGTTAGTGTACATTTGTATTGTCACTGTGGGAGCAAAATTATCAGCACAGCTAGTTATTGGATGAATTACTTAGCATATTCCAATCTTTTTTGCCGAAGCAGTGTTGAAGCATTGAGTCAACCTACCCTGATCAGCATCTGAGATACATTTTGTTGGTAGAATCAAGTCAGGGAGAAGGAACGGGGAAACATGATCTGCTGGCCATGTGAATGAAGTTTTTCCAACAGAAACTCATTTGGGTGTACAGAAATTCAAGGTGTTTCCCTTTACGGTTGGAGCTTTCTCCTGAGTTCACAAAGCACATAATCCAACAAAACATTTGGAACAGGATGACCATGTAGGTCATCTTTCCAGACCAGCTTGGATTCCGTTCTTCCTGCCCTCTGAAAACAATTTCATTGTCTTTGCTTGGCACAGTCCTCAGTGACAGGTTAGTTTATAGGTAATCTCGCCCGATAGGGGTTGAGGGACCAATGTATTGATGTTTTCTAGTAGACAAAGTGAATTGTGTGGCTAGTGTGTAGTTGTGCTGCTAAGGCTGCAGCTGTTTTGG
Organism: Esox masquinongy; assembly: GCA_016801175.1. Lineage (NCBI taxonomy): Eukaryota > Metazoa > Chordata > Actinopteri > Esociformes > Esocidae > Esox > Esox masquinongy. The sequence continues at coordinate 112,605 of JACXGI010000386.1, forward strand.
AGCAATGCTTTTGTGGGATGATGATAACCACTGTTGGCGGTTGACTGTTGTCATTGTGTTCAGGGGGTTGCTTGTTCCTGAGGTACCACGTGAGGTAGGACATTGGAGAAAACAAGACTGTTACGTTGGTGCTGTTGACCCCGATTTAATGCCAATATTTTAGCCAATAAGAAAGCTTTGAAAAATTCTTTGAAAAATTTCTGTGGTGACGGGTGTTGCACAAAACACAAGAGGGAAGGAACTGTTAGAGCTGATTGGTAGACTAAGCCAATTAAACCAATGCCTGTTTCACAAGGTCATTGTCACAACTTTCTTATTATTTAATCAAGGTAAAGCTTGAAGGATTATTCCCCCAGACCACCCTCACATTTGCCACGGAGTATCTGGGAATGAGATTATTCAAGCAAAAACTAATGTGCTAATGAGTCACTTGCCCATAGCTGTTTTGCAGCATGCAAGTTTCTTTCTCCTGCACTGGAATTGACCAAAGGGGCACTACCAATTTTGTCTGAGATGTAACTGCTGCATTGTCAGATACACTTACAATTACCACTGGGTTTTATGTGCTTAGCTACAGAACTATGGTCCTGCATAGACACTGTCTCATGCACGCCATCTTGGGTTACATGAAAACATATTACATGACATATTGCAGGGAAATGTCTGTTACTGGAGAACCGGGCATGGACTGATGAGACGTGAAGGACGTGGATATAGACAGTGACAGTTAGTGTCAGAGTCATGATCCAGGGAAGAGTAATATTCATTGAGTGAATAGGCAGGAGGGTCTCTGGACAGTTTATAAGAGAGAAAAGCAGTGACAGTCAGTCAGACAGACCCTATGTTTGAAGCGGTTGGGGTCCCTGCCCTCCTTGCGACTTAGGTCTATAAAGAAGTGCGTGGCCCTGGCAGTATCCTCAGGAGTCATGTCCCAGGCGATACGGAAGGAGTCGCAGGAAACTTCGCTTATCTGGATATTATGGGGAGTGGAAAGGGCAGTCTCCATGGTTGTTAGCTGCTGAACAAGAAGGAAAAATAGGGTCATATAATGGGATACATTTGGAACACTAATAAACAGGACTGGACAGTTTTTATAGAATAAAATAATCCCCAGCTAGATAGCAACATTGCAATATTTCCCATGTCTAATTTAAATTCAATCCTTGCAAGTTTCATTCAGATACGTGGCTGTGGGCTTAATTAGACATTTTCAACTCCCTGATCTTCATGGGAAAGTGTACAGTGCTGAGATAGTGTGCTAAAACTACTAACATGACACTGCCAGCTACACAACATGCCTCACCAAATTCTATTAACCTTTAGTCAGGGGGGCTCTCTGTGGCCACATCTCTTCCCCTCTGCTTTTCCCTCATCCTCCACATCATAATGAAAACCTTAGAGTATGCCCTAAGCCAACTGACCCCACCAAAAGTAGTCTTCTGAAAAACAGTAATCCCTGTGTTCACTTCATTCTCTAGCTACACATCATCTCATTTTGTTTAATCATGGTTAAACAGTACTTCTGAGTGAAACTCAATTAGTCTCAAGTTAGAAATTATCGCAAGAATCCAAAGGATTTAGAGAATCCCTCTCAAGCATTTTTGCACTTTCTCAACTCGGACAGCATCTCAAAGGCAATGCATTGCCAGTTTTGTGGTATTTGAAGAGTTGGAGGAAATTGAAAATAGAAAAACTGTTGAGTGTCATCATGATGTGATCTATGGTCTTATTTCTTTATTTGCCCATAACAGACTGGTGATCCAGGCTGATGCACACAGCCTTGAAGACCTAGACCTTGTAATCTGTTGGTCAGCCTATTGTGTTTGATTAGCTGTCACCTCTCTTCTGAATTGATGAAACCATTGCTGTGCCTTCCAGGAGAAAAACAAGTATTTTCCCGTCCTGGCTGATGAAAAGGAATGACAGGCCGGCGAGGCATTAAATTCACTACTCCACACTGCTAGTTTCTCCTTAGATGCTTGACACAGCGTTCTCTGTAATATCTGCGAAGAATCATCATTATAAATATACATTTTTAATCAATATTGCTTTTAATTGAGAAAAGCTATTTTAACTATGCCTCTCTTCCTTCCCTTCCATGCCTTATTTGTCTCCTATTTAATAATGCCAAACATCTCCACATAATATAACACATGGCTCATTTCCCGGATTAAAAGCCCAAACAACATATGCTGTAACAGGAAGATGCCCAGCAGGGTGCTGCTGGCGAAAACAGTAAGTAGTAGGCCTACATACCGTAGCTCCGCTATAGTGTGTGTATAGGTGACTGTGGATTTTTATGAGTGGATGGTGGTGAGACGGAGTGTGTATGGTTTGTGTGTGGCTGGCTGTGTCACACATGAGTGATTGTGATGTGTGGTGCTGTAGTGGCTTTGCACACGTTATGGCCTGGAGAGGTGTTGTGTTCTGGTTCACCTGGTAACAGACATGCCGCAGCAGCTCATTAAAGCCACAGAGCAGCCAAACATGCAAGCTAGCTCATTTATAGAGGGGATGGGGAGCTGGCTGTGGCGCCATATTCCTCCTGTGTTACACAGCTGCTGCTCGCCTGATCCCCTCCCTCTTCTCACACAGAATGAATTTAGGGCAAGAGGAGTTTCTCATAGGAAAAAACATCAAAATCTCTTCATTTCCTGTAGTGCTTGCTCCACTTTCTGATTGACTATGTCTGAACACAGTTCACATACAAGTGAACCTACATCATGTAAATAGTCTTCCTTATGCTCTGAAATGATACAAATTCAAGTCGCTGTGGGTCTACTGCATAGATCTATTGAATGGTGTTAAAGCAACCGCTTGTAAAATGTCCTATTATTTTCTCTGATCTTAACACATTTTACAGTTGGGCTGACATATTTAGTTTACGTGAAACTAATGTGTTCACAGAGATAACTACAAACGCCAAATTACTCATGCTCCAATGATGTAGAATCCTAATACATGCTGCACATTACTACAGTGACAGTGTTATGATGAACGATGCTGCATACACCATAGAACGTGTAATGTACAAACAGAAAGCAGCTTCATAGCTGTGAGACATTTTCCTACTCGTGGGTTTTTGGTGCTGATAAAGTCATGCGATGTGTCCTATAAGGCGGAAGGTCACACATACAGTATGTGACTCCCTGACAGATCTTGAGGGAGTGAGGCGATGGATAGGCAGCTGAAGGCTTTTTCTGCGCTAATCGAGTGGTAGAGGGAGCAATAATCTCAAATAAATGTAATTATTGGTCCACACACCATAACGGTCTACCCTACACTGTCTCACTGTGTTGTAAAGGTTGTGGGTTCATTATGGTAATTGTTATGCCATCAAGTAAGAGCATCTTATACGCAAAGTTGTTTTTGTATTGTCTCTAAAGGGTTTATGATTGGGTATTTTTAGTTCATATTTCAGCTAGGTGATCAATGACACTGTTAGCCATAGTCAGATGTCCATAATCAGGCTGATGATAGTCACACCAGCATTGTGAATCGAAGAGCTTAACTTGTTTCGTCAAATTTAAAATTCCTTCACCAGAGCTGACACAGGAAAACTTACTATGAGGTAATTGATTACATTATATTGCATACATACTAATCACAAAAAAACGAAATGTACATTTTAAGATATAGTATCTCTGTTAGCAAAATGTCTTCTACCTCAATAATTAGAAACTCAAACAAACATACTGGCCACACTCATCATCAGTGGATCAATGTACCTACGTAGTACCAAACATTAACTGGGGAATGCTCTGGGAGTAAGCATGGAGAAGTAGAGCATGCAATTTCCAGCATAGAAACAAACATACAATCATTCTCCTTGCTGTGGGAAAACAATAGATGTTGTTCACCTTCTGAACACTAGATGCATGAGGTGACTGACTGGAAGGAAATTCAAGGGAAATATAGCCTTACCTTTGTGAGGTGGTTAAGTGTTTTTGCAAAAAGTGCAATAGGTCCTTCACCAGAGACAATGACTGCAGAAATCTGTTCAGAGCTCTTTCTTTTCTTCTGCAGTGGATGATGATTCTCCTGAAAATCTATTAGGAAGTGAACTGAACACACACAATCTCTCCTTCTCGCTTCCTCTCTACCTTACTCTTCTGTACCTCACATGCTCCCTCTATCTGTCTCCCACTCTCATGCTCCTGCACTAGAGCCTACATCACGCTGTCTCTATTCCCCTCCTCCCCCTCCTGCTATTCTTGCTGGTTGCTAAGGACGATGTTTACTTGTGATGCCGCATCACCTGAAGTGGAGCCACTGATGATAGTGAAAACCCAAAGTTGGATTTACAAATGAGGTGATGAGCATTTAGGGTCATGATATGCCACTCGCGCAGCTAATGACAAATGATAACGCAGTTACACATCCGTGAACAAGGCCAGCATGAACTTGGACTGATCCGTGAACTTGGACTGCAACAGTACGTAGCTGACAGTCAAGAAAATCATCCTGCATCCTACTACACTCCTACTGGATGTCCTTAGTGGATCAGCGGACTATGCTCCCATACTTTAAGGAGGTGGTGCTGAGGGCGCATGGAAGTCCAGTGCACACACCAAATGTTACACCATATGGGCTTTATGCACAGGAATTATGCCCTTGCCTATTCATAAAGCAGAAAGGCCCTGTTAGGCTACTGGATGCCTGCAACGAAAAATATTATTTTTTACAGATTTGATTATGCATTATAAAATGTATTCTTTGGTCCTGATGTGTCATTTTTTTAAAATAAGAAAATAATTGTACTGCTATTTTGGATTAACAATTTCTCAATCTTTGGCTGAAATAATATACGGGTCACAGGATCATCATTGGACAACAGGTCATGTGTGAAAACCTGTGTAAGTTAGGTGATCCAGTGCCTACTGTAAATTTACAAAACCCGGTCCTGTCCAGGGCAAAGTGTTAGAATGCTTGGTGTGCTACACCCGTGAATTCCTATAGGAGTGTATTCAGTTATCAACTGGCAGCCATGCTGGCCAGGCACAGCTCACTGATCCCATCTAAATGTAATTAAAATGCAATCATTAGACTTGTCAGTCATGCAAGGGCAAAATGGAGGATGGGATAGCACAGACACCTAATTCACTCGAGCTAACAACATTTTATTGGTTCATATGTGGTTACCCAGGCATAAGCCTGCTGTATATGTTGTGATACATTTGTTAGGCTATTATTGTTTTCAAGTAATTTAAACTATAGAAAAATAACATACCTGATGAATAGTTTATAAAAAGTATGTGCAAATTCACTTCTGCATTTGTATACAAATTGTCTTAAAAACTCATGATTGTTGCATGTTGCAGGATTCTCCTATACATCTGTCTTCTCTGCTTGCTTGGACATCTGTCATCTGCTCTTGTGTTTGTCAATAAAGTGTCTGTTACCCTGGAAGCCTGTCTGACCTTTTCATCATCTCTGACCTCTCTTTAACCATTCAACGGATGCCAGAAGTGGAACGCTCAGTAGATGTCAAATTGAGTTAAGAGCTTTTTTTTTCTTTTTTTTTACCATAATTGAATCTTTACTTACTACATTTATAAGTAAACAAACCAAGTGAACACTGTTTGGGCTAATTCCTATCCAGAAATGTATTCTCATGCACCAACACAAAAGGGTTCAGGCGTTTTAGACGATGGTGTGCCGCCCGGACATACCAGTTAGTCAGATGGATTGATGAGAATCAGGCACACCAAGATCCCTTCATTCGGAAAAGGGAAAGAAGAAGTCGTGCAGACTGAGGCTCAGATGTACTGATAAGGGTTGGAGATATTGAGTTGGGGAGGGAATGTGATGAAGCTGAAGACAAAATGATCAAAGCCTGCTGCATACAGTAACCCAGAGGAATGACACTTTCTGGTCGTAAGAAGTGTTTATGTCTGCTATGTGCCTTCTGCGTGTTTGTTCTATCTGAGTATTCATACTATATGTTTGTTTTTGCTTGCTATATTTTAACTGGAACTGAAAAGGGACTTTCATTCTAAATTTGGGTTTGATAATTTAAAAAAATCCTTCTAATTCTTATTTGAGTGGGTGAGAGGCAGAGATACAGAGCGCTGCCCTTAAGCTGTGAAGAAAGCGCAAGAGGGGTGCATGCGTTACTCACAGAAAGATCTTTCTATAGTCTGACAATTCCTTTAATTCTCTAATGGATGCAAAAGATACATGCATAAGATGCATCCTTTACATCCATGAGTGAAATGATCACGAGTTCTAATTCTAATTTAGCTTTGGTGATTCATTGCATGTGTTACACTGTTACACACTTCATGACAATTCTAAGATAATTGAGTAGAAGAGGAGCAATAAAGCAAATATACTCTAACTCATTCCTATATCATCTTGTTCTGTGCCCTCCCTTGTGTTTTGTGCTGAGGGTGTGACATGGTTTCAGACTTGGAGTTATCAGCCTACCAGGGAGTGAGGATAACTGGGAACCTTCCTGAAGGTGAGACGTGGACCTGGCCAAAGACAAGAACAGAGACCTGACCAGAGGGGCTGAGAGTTGTCCAAGCAATTGTCAAAGAGGATAGCAACTAGACCATGATAACAATTAGACAATGTGGAGTCACACCGCATCCATTTTTCTTTGACACCTCATGCTTTTAGGTCTTATTATTCCCTACTCCAAAGAGCTCTGAAACATTGTTACAGTCACTGGGGCTACAAAACAGACACTTCTATACCTGAAGCAGTGAGAACTGACACTCTAAATTCAGACAATTCAGCTCAGCACAGGAATAAGACGATGGCCAGGAGGATCATTTAGGCTCTCACTGTTACCTTACTGAAAGAGAGAAAAATCCCAAAAATCTGGATAGTTCTTCAAAAGGATCTACAAAGAACCTTTTGGATTGAAAAATGTTCTTTATAGAACAATTCTCCACGAAGGAGGGTCCCCAACCATAGTTTTAACTATATTCTGCACACTGCAGCAGAACCCACTTTTTGTGTATAACTTTGTGAAATAGTTCTTTTTAGCACCATACAAGTTCCATCTAGATCCTTTGAATTTATAAATATGGGCAAAGACAGACATAAAAAAAGGACAAAGAGCCTATATTTGGTACTGTTAAGAACTTTTTTTGTGTTTCTCTATAGGTGTGACATAGTGATTGGTTGGAACAAAGTGTTTGTTTTGTTTTCCATTCCTTCTAGCTCCAACTTTGCTAATAGATACTTCATTGAGTAAGGTGTCCTACTAATAAGTTGTTTTGTTATCCCACCTAGATACCTTAAGATGTAGGCACTAATTGGAGGTTGCTCTGTATAGCAGCATCTGGGTAAATGTCTAAATATAAAATGAGAATTTGGAGAAATGCAATATACTTTTTTGTATTTATTAGGTTTTCTCCTTGGACACAAAAACAAGCCATCACATCAATGGTGTGTGTTGTCAATGGTCAATAACAGTAGTTGAAATTGTATAAGTTGTTTGATCAAATTGCAAAAAGGCATAGTATCAGCAAATACACGTTGCTTGAACCTTCACAAAAAAATTATAGTTCAATATACTACTACTACTAAAACGAAATCTGGTACTCTTTAATGGGTAATAGGTAGCTCGGAGCTGACAGACACCTGACTGCACCCGGTCAGAGAGATGACAGACATGTACTTCTAGTCATTTATGCTTCTATTTATGCTAGCAGTAAAGTAAAATTAAATCTTACATATTTCCCCTTTTAATGTACTGTGCAGTTAGCAACCTAGTGAAGGCCGTAGTCGGCCTTATCCTCCTATTCGGTAGGTGGCAGTGTATGCACCTGAAACGTTGGTTGCGTTTCGCAATGATTACACTTCAAAGGAGAAGAAGCTATCATGATGGCGCTGTGCAGAAGATAATGCTAACTTTTTTTAGTGGAGCACCCATTGACACATCTGGTTGATGAAATCTCCACGGGTTTGATGTTAGAAGTGATATCGCATGAAATCCCATTGTCTTGCTTTTGTGAACATCTAAAGAAGGATTCAGGTAATGTTAATCAGGCAACAATGTCGAAAACGCAACTGTATTTAATGTAACGAGCATGGATTGCTGCCATGTGTGTTGACAGTAACTTCTTGTGTGTATTAATTTCGCCCAAAATAAAACGTTTAAGGTAAAACGTTTTTTCAGCATAATCAAAACAGAACGAAAGTGGGAGTAACTGTTTCGCAAACAAATTTTACATTGTACAAAAATCACGTAGATCCCAAACTGTTACAGGATGTTCAGATTTTCTTCTATTGAACAAACGTTTCAGAACTAGAACGTAATTTGTCAGTGACACCACTGATACTTAGCTACGTTAGCTACAGTAACTACCAGTGGTCTAGCCACGTTAGAGACCTAGGTAATTATATTAGCTAGTTTCTTACCAAAAAAATCAAAATTTAAACGATGCAAGACATGCTTTTCGATATTTGTATTCCATCTCAATTGAACACATGCGAGAATAAATTACATTTTCACAAGAACCGAGGCACGTTTTTATTTTCTGTAAACGATTAGGGGAAAACGATCTATGTCACTGTTTAAAGGTACAACTAATCATTTTTGTAGCGACCATATGTCCCCCGTCATTGCATCAAGTATGTATTACGTGCACTCTGGTCACATGATCACCAAATTGCCAAGCTCCTACAAAAACACTAATGGTCGGTTTCGGGGACACAGGCTAAACCTAATCCTGGACTAAAAATTCAAGATCAAATGAGATTTCCTTTGAGCTTGATTTTTTTTTAGTCCAGGATTAGGCTTAATCTGTGTCTGTGAAACTGCCCTAACAGCGTTAACTATATAATATAGTGTTATATCCCCGATCTCCAGTGACCAGAATATGACACGTTACTACAAGGTTTTCTGATTTCATAGATGCACCAGTTGGAAGTGAAATTATGTTGTCTACCCTTTACAGTCTTCGTATCATTTCAAATACAAAGTGCTGTGTACAAAGCCAAAACAAAATGTCACTTTCAAAGTAATTTCTAACCTCACCAGCTAGGGTTTTTTCTGATAAATGCTTTGTCCAGGATGGCTGAGCCAGGATCAAGCAAACCTGGTGGCCCTTCGACAATGCCCGGAGGAAGTGGCAGAGGTTTGGTGACGGGACGTCGTCTACCGGCCACCCTCTCCCCTGGCCGCCTTCCCTCCATGCGTTCCAGAGACCTCACTCTGGGAGGAGTAAAGAAGGTAGGCTCAGTGAATTGTGTTGATTTAAATGCTCTATCGTCAGTATATCAGTTTATCTAACTCAATCTTTCCTCTCATGTTTTATCTATTCAGAAAACATTCACTCCTAACATTATTGGCCGCAAAGCTAAAGAAGAGTAAGTTCCAATGTTTTTTTTAATTCAATTATAATTTCATAATTCAGAAATGTTTTCCAACATTCTTGTACTTTAAAAAGGACCTAGCTGCATTTGGTAATAGCAGTATTTAGTCTTAATCTAAGAATATGCTTGCCAAAATACTGAATGGGCTGCCAGAAGCCAAATTTACATTTGTAATTTAGCAGACGCTCTGTTCCAAAATAATACAGATTTAAGTTAAATAAAATGTACAATAATGATTGTCTAGGATTGATTGTTACGAAGCAAATAAAAGGCAAAAACAAACATTGACTAGGTAGAACGAACACTTCCCAAATCTGGGTCTGTTGTAGATACCGGCAGTGCCTCCAAAAGGTTGTTTTCTGCTCACCTTTTGTCTCAACCTTATGCACAATAGTCAAAGTAATTTGACATTTTATTTAAATAACTACTTTGGGCAGGGACAAACTATCAGTCTGCCTGTTTCTCAATTTGAAATCAAAAGTGGGCTGTGCCTTTGGTGTGGTTCATCAGCGATGTTGATAAATTACTCCCATTCACCAGATACTACTGTAGTATCTGGGCAGAGAGGCAGACCTGAAAGTCAGCAGAGAATGCTGTATAATTGGTAAAACATGGCACTTCTGTTACCAAATATTGTATTCACCATTTCTTGACCTTGTTGAGGGAGGCAGGCAAGCCCAGCTTGCCTACAGAACTTGAAGCAGACAATATTTATTAACTCATAAGTGTGTTTTTGTGTACCAGGTATATGTGGCTACTGCCCATTTAAACTCCTCATCCTGCTGAATGGCTGAGGAAGAGGAGTTTAATTGTTGATGACTGAGTTTTACTGTCTTGGACTATAGGCAGAAGGTTGAGGGTGGACAAAGGAGGGAAAGGAGGGATAATGAAAGAGGTCGTGAGCGAGGTGGTAGGGGTGGCCGGGGCCGGGGTCGACCAGAGGTCATCCAGTCCCACTCCATATTTGAGCAGGGACCTGCAGAGATGATGATGAAGAAAAGAGGTAAGGTTGTGTTAATTCTGCTGGGATTCCATAACATTGTGCTATACAGTGTAATATTTTGTGTAAAATAATTCTGATGTATATTTTACATTGTAATCCCTGAGTTTGTTTCTGTGGTCTATGCAGGTGGCTATGAAGGTGAGCGAGATGCACCAAGTGTGGGTCCCTCACCCATCATTAACATCAAGAAGGAAAAGAGGGAGACAGAGGAAGAGACCAAAGAAATTTTGAGATCCCTAGAACGAGACAATGTGAGTCCTTCAGGTAGTTTTATGTTTAATTGTGATATAAACACTACAAAATGTATGGGCCATTTACTGAGGAGCCAGGTCAACAAACAGCTCATTCTTACCAATACACTCAGCAACCTAGGTTTCTAAGAGGACTATGTAAAAAAAAAAATCTCTGACCACATACAATGCGAAATCTTTGGTTTCTTTTCCAGAATAAGTCAGCCTTCACCCATGCTGCCAAGTACACTATATACATAATTCTCAAAGACAGGACTGTTAACAAAAAAAACCCATTAATATTCTGAAATTAATTTGATTTTACTATCCCTGCTTATTTCCATACTGCTTGGTTAACTGGGAAGTTAGCCCAGGACCAACTAGAGGAGAACAAACCTCTCTGGCTTAAAAACCACAATTACTTTGCATTCACCGCCACCCCCCCAACCCCAAATCACCCAAAGGGATAGCTGGATAGTAATGAGCTGGGTGATGCAAGGAACCTCCTAGTCACAACCACCTGTGAAACCCCCTAGTATTGAGTCCAGAGTGTAATACTTTGAGGCCCCTTTGATCACTTATGCAATTTGAAATCTCTACCAGTTCCTGGATGACCCTCACCTAAGAAGTGATGTAAGAAGCTGTCCTGTTCAGCTGCCTCTGGCTGTGTCGGGGTGGGGATTCAAGGAGGAAATTGATGTCTCTGAGATTGCCTCCTCCAAACCAGAGAAGACAGAGGAGGAAAGTGACGCCATGGAGGGCACAAATGAAGTGAAAGGTAACAGTAACCCGGTTCTTTAATCAACCAACATTCGTGTCAGTAAAAAAAGCTGAGTAATGTTCTAAATGTTCTAAATGTCTAAATGTCAAGGCAATGTCCCAATTCCTTTTTAGTGAAAGAGGAGCCTGAAGATACTCCAGAGGTTAAGAAGATGGAACCGACGTTTAGACGTCCTTCACTCCCTGAACCCAAAGCTTTACCTGAGCTGCTGGAGAGCTGGAGGCAGAGCAAAGAAGAGGTGCTGTTCTTCATCCAGCTTCCTGACTCTCTACCAGGGCAGCCACCCACCCAGGAGGTCAGGCCAGTGAAGACTGAGATGCAGTCGGAGGATGGACAGTCCAGGCTATTGAAAACGGAATCTCAAGTAGGTATTAAGGTACTGGAATATGTGGTTCAGAAAGAGGCTTTGTTACACTGTGTGTATGCAAAAAGGTTTTGCCTGTCCTTTCTGTGGAATAGGAAGAACCGCAGGAGGAAAACCGTTGCCATCTGAGGGACCTGCAGGAGGGTCTGGTGGGACGGCTGTTAGTGCGGAAGTCAGGTCGAGTGCAGCTCATTCTGGGACATGTTTCACTGGATGTGGCACTGGGAACGTCGTGCGCTTTCCTCCAGGTCAGAAATGAATAACCTTCACTGTTTATAGTTGTTTAAATCATCTGATGCCACATGAAACCGATCCGTTCAATGCTGTACACTAAAACCTGCCATTTTCACATGTTGATGTTTGGGTGGTGCTGTAGATTAGTTGGATTTTGAAAAGGGTCTGAATACTTTTCAAAGGCACAATACAGTATTATGTTTGTCTTGCATTTTTTTTGTTTTTCACAAACTTCCTTCGTCTTCTTTCAGGAGCTGGTATCAGTTGGAACAGGAGAGGGCCAGACTGGGGACTTGTCAGTGCTAGGACACATCAAACACAAATTGGTCTGTTCACCAGACTTCGAAGCCCTTTTGGAAAACAGAGTATGACATTCCATTAGACCCAGAGTTTCTACACAAGACACTCAGACCATGTAGTGCTGTAGGGTCTGTATGAAGACAGGGTTATTGCAAGCAGATATGATACCTAAACCCATCTGAGTTTTTTCAGGTGTCCTTTGTGGTTAATTGTACCTGTAGTTTTCAGAATGTATACAAATGTTGAAAATCTACAATTTTACTAGCAACTGCTGCTTGTTTCCAATATTTATTTTTCTCTGTAGAAAGTGAACAATCTTTTGACACATTCTAAAACATGTGTACCAAATTTCCTCTGGAAGGTACATGAATGTGCGCTACATGAATGTGCGCTACATGAATGTGCATGAAGGTCTACCTGGGAGGAGTATGTGGTAAAGTAATATTTCCTGTGGTATCCTGTAACACATACACATACTAAATTACTGAACGTATGATTGTATTTTACTTGGATGTAAGATATAAATAAAAGAACAAAAGAGAATGTCTGTTGTGCTTTGTGTTCTGTTAGCTCTTAGGTCTTGCTTACTTGTTATGCTTGAAACACAAAGGTAGGTTTCGCAGAGAACAATAAAGGCTAGTTCTTGACAAAAAATTAAAGCTCAATGGAAAGTCTTGATAGAGCTTGATTTTTTTTTTTTTTGGAGGGGGGGGCTAGGCTTAATCAGTGTCTGTGAAACTGGTCTGTAAAGTTTAATCGATGTTTTAAACTGTGCATTATGAATCGTTTGATCTAGCACCTTTTGGTTATTGGTCAGATTCTCTAACCACTGACTAAGCTACCCTGCCACCTCAATAATGTATTTTTTGTAGTCAGCAATGCTTCACTGTTTCCACGACCCACCACTAGATGTCAGATTAGAGACGAGGAGTGATTACTTTTCTTGCTGATAAACACGAGACCCCAACGAGATTCTCGCTGGAACGTCTAATGCGCACCATCATCTTTCACGTTGTATCCACACCGCTCACTGACTATCCGTTAGCCGCCCACCGGGTGGAGATCCTTTAGTAGGAGACACAAAGACGGCTGGCTGGCATCATTGCTTATCGTACAACTTTTGGTATCAGTGAGTAACGTTTCAACAAAACGTTTGATATACATCGTATCATGTCTCAACATCGCCAGGCAAGAAATAAAGCTAGGGTTGGGTAAAGCAGCAATCGAATCGGTAGCTTAACTTAATACAAACCTAGATTTTTAGCTGCGCTGTCGCTAGGCTTGCTAACGTTATGGGATGTATGTAGCAATGAATCGTGACAGCATGAGCATGCACATCTACATTTTTTCCTGCTTTGTTAACCGGCTAAATATATTATTTCTAGCGTTAGAAAATGTAGGTAGCGTATTATTTTCTCGATTATAATATGGTACAACATAGCAAACTCCCTGTACTTCTACACCTATTGCAATTGCTAAAATTATTCTATTACAGTCAGCCAGTCTACCTAGCCAGCTAGCTTCCTTTCAAAATACGGAAGCCAAATACGGAAACTATAGATACAACTTCCTCCGTTATAATTTTTTTGGGTAATTTGCTACGGACTTCACTGTTGAAATACTGAGATTAAGATCTGTATTTAGTTTCATAAATAGTTTATTTTCAGATTATACTATGATTTCCTCAAGTCTCACTACGCCATAAATTGACAAATGTCCCATAATTTTAAGTCCTAAGTTTAAATACCGATTCATTTTAAACTTTTCAGTCGTTATTCCAATGCTTTATGATTTTATTTGGATTCTAATTATAGCTACAAAATATAAAGCATGAAAGAATAGACAAGTACTGTACAGTACGAAGAACTACATTTAAAAAACGAAATATATATATTTTTTCTCCTCTGAGATGTTTTTGTTTTCCACCTACCTCACTGTTTCGCCTAAGCTCGATCAGTACTATTATTAATTCAAAATATATGTTAGTAATAAATAGGAGTCTAGACCTTATTAAAGATTTTTATGAATTAACGATAAGAATGAAGGACAAGTCGGGGAAACACATGTGACTAATATTTTGTGAAGTTTTATCTCTCACATTGAAAATGAACATAACTTCTCTGTGATAGTGGCATGCCCATTAGTTGTCCCTGGGATAACATCATGACCGTATGAATGACCAAAGCATTACTATTCTAGCATAGTGCTTACCCACAATTGGTTACAGCTAACGTTGAACGACTCCAGAGTTGTTATGGCTGTATGTTTTGGTCAATGTATTGTTGTATAAAGATCGCTGTCCAGTGAATTTGGAGGCATTTTTCCTGTACTTTAGCAGACAACATGTTTCTGTACATTTTAATAGATACTTCACCAGTGAAGACATGTGAGCCAGGTCCATTGGCCGCCATACTCTACCTGCCGTATTTGCGTTGGCGGAGCTCACCGATGCCGTAAATAAAAACACAATGAATGAATATGCTCTGTAATGTTTCTGAAATAATTAATGTATTCCAAGTAAGAAGTTACAGAGCATATTGTTGAATTTAATTTAACCTTTGTGACTGAGTATTTAAACGAAAATATCACAGATGAGACATTTTGGCTGGCACTTTAAGGTTGCAACGTTCACTGTGGTATATAGTAACTGCTTGCTTGAATTTGACTTGTCTTCTAACCAACATGAAAAAATGGTGGACAGAGTGGGCACTTACCTGGTGCCTAGCAAGCTTTTGGTGCTTGAAACATTTTACTAGCCAACAATATCTTATGCTTTCAATGGGACAGATTCAGAATATGAATACATGACACGCACTATGTTTGAGGATCTCAGGCATGCGCACATTTTCAAAAATATAGATGACTGATTTCTAATTTCACCTCCCCTAAAGCTTTCAAAACCGTTCAAAACCCTTGACGAAGGGATGTGACAAATGGAACATTTTCTGTAACACTTAGGTGCATTTTGGTTTTACATGTTTTCATTAAAACAATAAGAAAAAATAAATCTGATGTCATGCGTAGCTTATTTCACCCTCATTAAATGAGCAGTAGACTCAATATATATTGCCTCTGTTTGAATAGTGTTTTATAAGATATCTGACTAATCAAGGCAAGATGGAATTAAAATTATAGAATAAAAAATCAAATGAGGAGGGGCTACAGTACCACAATGGTGGAAATGCTTTAACTAATTTAACTAATAAGTAAATGAAGTGGGAAAGGGAGAACGTGAACATCCTTACATTTTTCTAAGGGATATCTAAGCTTTAATGCATTATCAAATAGCCTACATGTACTTTCCCACCTTTTTACTCTTGGTAGCAGCTGCAATTCCCCATTGCTGCGGTGCTAACTTTTGAGACACCTGGCAGTGTTCAGTGGTTGTAACCAGTCATTTACCTTTGAAACAGCAAACATATAATCTAACATTTTTGTTCACATCTCTTTCAGGTAATTTATGTTCAACTGAGCAGGCTGGTTGCTTTTGAATTCAATCAACGTACAATATTCCGAAGCCCTTTCAAGGTTCAGAAGACAACTCAGTTTGTTCTGTTGTTGACACAACCTTAACATGGATTATTATGGATTTATTTTGTGTGGAGTATTTACACTGTTTTGATAGTTGACCAACGGCCCACAACATATTTGAATGATAGACAACTAAAGAAAACAGCTGGACGGAAACACTGGAAGGCCCAGTTGCTACAACGTATTTATAAAGCTGTGAGGGGTTGCAGCAAGATGCTAATCACTACAGACATGGACTCACTGCCCAGTGTAATGAGGACGCCTTAATGAAGGCCCTGTTCTTGCTAGGGACTGAGGCCCTGAAAGGCTAACAAGTGAGGCAGTGTCCTCTACTACTGTTGGCTAGCCTTTATATTCTGTTTATTTGGATCTTCCTGTTAACCCCCTAAAGCCTCAAGATGGTCCTGTTTTTAGACTTCAACCCTTTTGATAACCTGTTGTGCATTCTTTTGGGCATCTCCTTCACTGTGTGGTTCACCCTGCTGCTGGTCTTCATCATTGTGCCCGCCATCTTTGGTGTGTCCTTTGGTATTCGGCAGTTGTACATGAAAACCCTATTGAAGATTTTTGAGGTAAGTGGAAACCACTTGACTGTTTTCTGGGGTTCAATGATGTTATCAGTTTGGGGTCAGAGAAGACATCATGTCAGACATTTATACATGTTCATTCAGTAATAGATGAATCATAGATAATAATGGTGTCGATAGACGCCCTAGCCTTGTTGCTAGACCGAGGTAAACTTGGTTTGATATTCGATATTTGATATTCAACGGATATTCTAAACCCGAGATCAGGTCTTCTTTTCCTGGACTCAGCCACACTATAACCCGGTGTATCAAACGACGAACACAGCGGTCTGCTTATGGTTAGGGACCATTACTGTACATGCCTCAAAGTTATTAATTCAATTGCTTTTTAACCATGTGGCTTAGAAACCTCAAACCACTTTCAAATTGTTCAGAGAGGACACCCACTTGTTGCACAGCCTTTGTTTTTTGCAAAAATAGTTTAGATTTTTTTTATATAAGCATTTTAAAATTGAAAAATTCAATAGCTTTTTTTGTTGAATGACTTAAACCTCAGACCACTTTCAAATTGTTCAAAGAGGACACCCACATGTTGCACAACCTTTGGATACATTTTCTAAGTCAGTGTTTCTTAACCCTGCTCCTGGGCTCCCTGGAAAACAGGACCTGATGTCGGGTTTTGAATATTGAATATCAAACCAACTTTACCTCGGTTGTTGCTAGTGCAAGTTAAGAATGCCCAGTAAACTCACTCCTCAATTAGATTAACATTACTCCAACGGGGCTGTTCAAGAGGTACCTTTTTGGTGTCTCAACCTGTTGGAAGGTTGTCAAGAAAGGTGCTTACTTATTTTGCAAAGGAGAAATCCAGATTAAGCCAGATATGAGGTGAATGTGAGGTGGTTCTCATTAAGCAGCTGGATGACGTCCATAACACTCCTTCAAGTTTAATTTTTTTTGTGTAATTTATTTCAGATCCTTTAAAACTTTTTTTTGGTCTTGCTTGTTTGTGATTTGTGTTTGTTCTGATAGATCTTTGTTTTTATTGGATTATTTTTTCCACTTGTTTGACTTTCTACTGCAAAGTAGACAACTATAACCTAGTAATGATTACATTTGTGCCTCTAGCTTGGTTGGATGAGCAGGAACCCCCCCAAATATTTTATGCATTCTTCTAAGGTGTGCTGTGACATTCTGGTCCATGTGCAGGTTGCTCACTGGGGTGAACCAATCAGAAGGTTTTAGAGTTTATGCACATTCACCTAGCTTGTTCACATTCTTAGACACGGAACACTGAAAAGCAATGCAGGGCTCCAGCCACATCGTCCCATTTTGCCTCCATTCACTTGTTTTTTTCAGTTACTGTTGAAAAACACATGAGCCTAAATTGTTGTGATGCTGTTTTGCTTTCAGTTCATATTTATGTTGTCTGATTTACAGAATGGTAAAGAAACGTTTCTTCCTATTTCATGACAAAATGGTAACTCTTCACCCTCCCAAAAAATTCAAGAATAAACAAAACTGACCGGTAGCTGAAAAATTACCTACAATTGTTATCAGTCTAAAAATTCAAATTGATGCATCCTAGAATGAACTATTTGTAATTTTCCGTGTTTCTTGATTTTGTGAAATGGTAATGTAAATCATTCTTGTTCTGCCAGCATCTCTAGCTGTTCTCTACAGTTTTGAGAGTTGCACTTGTGGCAGCGTATTTAAGCTACTCTCACACCCTCACTCCTCCCTCTCAACCAAGGAGTATATATACATCATTCCATTGCAGGGGAAACAGGTCCATGTACTGCAGTCAATACCCTGCACAGTGAGTTCGAGATCATTCTCAAAATGAAGCAAACCATCGACTCTTTGTGTCAAGAAATATGCAACCCTTCCACCATGACCATTTTCTTAGAAGAAATCAGTAGAGGAAACAGAACCCACAGATTCTGATCCATAACAAGCGAGATACAATAAGCTGATAACTACAATAACTAGCTAACAGAAAGACCAATTTTTTCCCCACTTCCCTACTCACCACATACATTTAGTTTCCAAAGCTGAACTGTTACCTTCAAAAACAATATTTTATTTCTTTTTTCATGTCTCGCAAATGTATCTGTAGGAGTTTGACTGCGGCATTCAAATTCAAACAAAGACACCATCAGTGAGTGAATCAACAACAATGGATGTAACATCAGTGTCCCATTATTGGTTAGGAACTGGGCCTACACAGAAAGCAACTAATAGAGCAATCTGCATAACATTGAGGCTTTGCGAAATGAAACAACATGACAACATTTATCTTTCAGATCTCGTTCGCCATTCAATACACGTTCTGACATACCACAGTGTTGTGTGTTGCTTAGCACGCAACACCCATTAACACACTTCTTTTGTGTGAAACAAATCTCACTGACCTAAAATGTTCTCAAACATGATACAAACCACCTAAGGGTCCCTGAGTTCACACTGTTCCTACATGGCGACCTCAGACGTCACTAAGGCCAAATACTTAAAAAACAGCATTTTTGCCTGTTAAATGCAACAACGCATTATTTATCATAAGTTGAAGCCAACCCAACTGTTAAATGTCCCTTTGTAGAGCATTGTTTCCAGTCCAGCCTAAATCACTACTGTATCCATTTATGGTTATACAAAATAGTAGCTACCCAGACAGCAATCACAGAGTGCGTTTACAAGTGCGTTGTTCCATCAATTATGGCCTACCTTCCCTTAAACAATTTTGAAGCTTGAGCCTTCAAACTGAGTGTTGTTTTACTAAACCGAACCCATCCCAGTACACCTTTTTTCAGTTTTCAGAAATGTTGAAAGAGTAAGACACTGAAACCAGAATTCTGATTTTCGCTCTGTGTTCTAAAGTTTCTGTGAACATCAAGAGGATCCTATAGGTATGTGTGAACTTGAACCCAGTGTCTGAGGTTGAAGTGAAAGGTTGTGAACACGATTTTCCAGCCTCTTACTAGACAAGTGTTTTTTAGGTTTGAATGTAAAATAAATGAAGTATTTGTTGGGGGCGCAGAAATACTCCAGCCCACTCTTAAATGTCAAAAACTAGATTGAAAGTGTTGCAAATGTTTTTCTTAAAACTTCCGTGTTCTGGCCTAATTTTTGACAAATTGTACATTAACGAAACAAATGTGTGTCCCTTACAATTGTGATGTGCCCCCCCCGCCCTATACCCATTCAAATTGAGTTTTGTTCAGCAGTTTACTGCACGTCTATTTCAGCTGTGTTGTAAATAAAATACAGAGGGCCTATGAATCTGAGCCTATAAGTAATCTGTCAAACGTGGTAACACAAAGCAAATGTCCAAATTTTTTCCCTAATAAAGCTTGATATTTTGGTGATGTTATGTGAAATTGCAATTCTTTATATTTTTTTTCTCGTTATCTGCCTTCCCTATAGTGGGCCACACGTAGGATAGAAAGAGGAGCCAAAGACAAGAACCATCCCTTGCATAAGCCCTACTCCAATGGTGAGTGATAGCTCTGTGTAGAAGTGGGTTCTGTTGTTCTGGATGAGTGTCAGGTTGGTATGTTAGTTGGTGATAATTATGTCCCTTCGTCCCTGGGACCTCGCAGCCATCATTGCCAAGGAGCCCACCTCCCTGGAGGAGGAGATCAAGGAGATCCGGCGTAGCGGCAGTAACCGGGACCTGGACTCTGCCTCCGAGTTTGAAATGTCTGACATCTTCTACTTCTGCCGGCGAGGAGTGGAGAGCATCATGGATGACGAGGTGACCAAGAGGTTTTCTGCTGAGGAGCTCGAGTCATGGAACCTGTTGACCCGTAGCAACTACAACTTTCAGCACATCAGCCTGAGACTGACGGTCCTGTGGGGGCTTGGGGTGGTGATCCGCTATGGCTTCCTGCTGCCTCTCAGGTAAGCCTAGCCTGCCATCCAACAACTACAATTGAGCGCCCATATATGAACTTTTAAAAATAGATTATCTTTGACTAAACATTCCATGACAGAGTGAAGCCTTCATCGCAAAATAGATTGATGCAGTTCAGGAAAGTATTCATGTAGTTTTCTTTGTATTGGTATCAGGTGATAAATGAAGGACATTGTTTGCTGCTTCCAGCTATTAGGGATCATGCACTATTTATGTTTATAATGGTAATCTAGTTATCTTGAAAGTTGAGTACTTTACTGTCTAGCTCCTTGGAAAGTAATCCACAGTTTTCATTTCTTGTGTCAATCAAATTAATTGGCATTGATGAAATTAGCAAAAGAAATTTGAGAGGGTAGTTTGTTTTTCTGTACTGCAGGTTGGTGTGCGCTACTGAGTGAGAGAGCCTAGGTGAATTTCTTCAGCACAGCAGACCTCAGCAGTTGAGAACGCCCTCATTTTAGAGGAAATATTTGCCTTAGGCATTTCAAATGTATCGCGTGTTAACAAGTTGGCTGTGACAGTACTTAAATAATTCTAGGATACAATTTCAACCTAAATTTAACTTGAAATGATATTGTATATTGGTAAAATCAAACAATATATTATAGATTACTGTCAGTACAGTCAGCTGAGAGGATACCATAACTTTGCTATACAGTCTTCTAGCTGAGGAAGCAATCACTTTCCAGTATATCTATGGAGATATCCCCTCTGGGCTAGGATGAGCGAGTTGGCTGGGTGAGACAAAGGGCCAGTGACCGAGGACTAAACCAGTCTGGCATTAGTCCAACCACCCATGAGCCAGCCAGGGCACCATTCTGTAGAGCCAGACACACTGTCTCTCTCTGTAGGCTAAATGTAAGCCAATGCTTTACACAGAGACTAACCTGATACAGCCTTGCAGTAGCCTTACTGCAATGTGTTTACTTTGGCACCACTTGATTTGATTTAGTCTTTGCAGAATCATTTTGACCAGGATTCTGCAAAGGGAAGAAGCTCTCAACATCCCTCTTCAAGGAGAATCTTACCATAAATTTGGGAAGGAAACATTAAGCATTATAATAATCTGAAACATATTGCATTGAGCAACAACTTTTCTTCCAATTTTGTGATGTCCAATTCACTAGATTGGCTTTAGATCCAGGGTCCAAAATTAGCACTCGCCAGTCTCCAAATGCGGGTAAATTCTGTCTTTGGCAAGTAAATTATGGAGACTACACGCCAACACTGGTGGGTAGAAAAAATAATTCCCTACACGCGCTAGAGATTGCTTCTGTTTTGCTGTCACTTCAATCTGCTGGATCTACCGCGCTGCATGTGTCGTCCTCATGCGTAGTACGTAACTTTAATTGCGTCAGTTATGAAACTGCAATTTTTGTGAGACAGTAGCTAAAACCTGAGGTAGGCCTACTGTATTTGTTGGCAGTTTAAGCTAACCCAGTCATCATATGGAGGTTTACTGCGGGAGTTGGAGCCCCCAACAAAGAAAAACAAACTGTTCAGGCTGAGGAGACCACTCCTACCATCGCTAATGGGAGCGTCCCCTCGTCATCTCATCCACCGAAAATGAGTAACTTCTGTGTAAGATGGCGATACAATGAAGGTGTTCCAAGAGGTTAAGGAGGGGGTTATGTTTTGCAGTGTGTGTCCTGTCAACGCAAAGGAAAAGCACAGAGGCTATTCCTTTGTTGTTGACACTACAACCATGTAACTGGAGAATATTATTTCACGAGAGCTCACAATGTCACCGTGATTGCATGTCAGTCGCCAGGGCACAGTCTCTGCCCCTCCAGGCTGTTAATTCCTCTAAAATTGAAAAATTTAATTCATAGTTATTTCTGATATTATTTTATATATTAAGTTTTCAATAAATTGTCCTTCTTGCACTTAAAGGCGAATACCAATGAAGTTATTCATTCTAATGTGTTACAGTTTAGTGTTTAAACAGTTGAATTAATATTTCTGCATACAGTTAATGTTACTACCATTATTACTGCACACTACTATAATATTGATTGAGAATCGTATACGAGACTAAGACGACATGCTAAATACTACTAATAGCAAATTGCAATAGTAAAAAGCAATGTATTTTTTGGCTGGTAAAAAAATCTGTCTGGCTGGTGAATTTTTTTCATCTACCAGCCACCTTGGCTGGTAAGCCAAAAAGTAAATTTTGCACCCTGCCTGCATCATTGCCACAACTCCACAGAAGTTACAAGGTAGTCCACTACCAAGATGTTTACACTAAACAAGCCTCACCAAGCCGTTTTGATTCTTGTCACACTGTTTGCCTAACCATGAAGTGTATTGCTGGTAGACGATTGCTTGATGGTAACATTCCCAGTTTAACAAACATGACTGATATTACAGAAGCCCGTCCTACCCCAAGGAGCTACTAGAGCGTGATGTGACAAGGCAGCCCTGTCAGACTCCCACCTTTCCACTTGGGGCAACGCTGATCTAAATTGCAACACCCTGTAGTGGTCACACAGGCGTCTGTATGCTGCGACCACAATTCTGACGCCCAGCTGCAATAATTAAGCTATACTGCAAGGCAGGGACTTGGAACGCTGCAGAGGGTTACATTTCATGCAGATCAGTCGGTGCCAGATTCAGGGCACCGATTCAGGGCACCGACTTTTCTTAAAAAAGAAAAGAGTAATTGCAGAACTTATACATTCTTGAGGTACATTTTGTCCTTGTGAGCAGACAGACCTGTGTAGTGAATGTCATAACTTGAGGGCAAATGGATTAAGGGAATGTGACCTTGCGAATGCAGCACTTTTGTTTTTCGAAAGGTTATGTGGGAAAATAGCAAAAAATGAATAATACAGAAGAGTTAACAAAAAAAACGCTATTGATGTGCCCTTTCGTAATAAAAAATAAAAGCATACACAGAAGGAACATTCTGAAGGAGTACATTTAAGAACAAAAGCAAAGCTAATAAAAACCAGACAGTTTCAAGAGGATTTTCCAGTTCAAATTGTTCAGGACAAGTCCAATTCCCTCAGTAGATTTAAAGACTCTGATGTGACATACATAAATAGGAACAACTGATCAAAGTCAAGTGACTTCTTAACATTGAGTATAACCCTTCAGGCGAGGGTGACAGGTATTGCAACACATGCCACTTGTCCTCCACAAGCATCGGAATAGACTTCAGTCGGGGCATTGCCACACCACAGCTTTTTGAGGTGTGAATGTTGTGAGTGTACAATTGGAGTTGAGCCAGCAAGGGGTGGCAGATCGAGAGATACAGTATGTCTTTAAGGACACGGTGTTCAGATTAAACGGCAGCCCAAATCAGTAACATCAATTAAAACTATATGACTGGGACACTAGAACCACTCTTTCGGCACCCTGAGTGTTAGCTTCTGTAACCTCCTGGCCTTGGCTGTCACCGTTGCTCACATGCCATAATGAGCTGATGAGCTCGGCTAATTAAATATCTGCGCCGACTCCTCCAGCCCGGCCATGTGGAGTGGGGATTCACCTGGATTAACCATGCTGTCTGTCTACCTGCCAGTCAGTCAGCTTACATCTTCATGGTTATATGGGACCAGGGAAAATGGAGACAGACCTGGGTGCTACTCAGGACCCATATTGTTATGCTTTTCATAGAACAGCAATACTCAGTAGATGGACTGAGGCTGGTTTGAGGCACAATTTGGACCGAAGGTGCCAAAAATAGTAATAAACACTAGTCATGAATCAAATCGTGTAATCATATGAACATTGCATATGATCCAAGACATGGAAAATGTGTATGCTTGCAGGAAATTGGCTTTAAAACAGCGAAATTATTTTGCATGTGTTGCAAGGTTGGGGTTTGTTATGGCTATTCTTTGAGGGCCTAGTTTTTACACTAGCATTGATATTAAGGAACACTTGGTTTTTAGGTCAGATCAGACACGCATTTCGCATTATGTTCACATAGTGATTTGAAATTCCTGGTGAATTCCAGCCAGAATGAGGATATCAAGATTCTAATAATCAGCAAATTGTGTTCAGAATGACTGGACACTTAACTTTCGTTGTTTGGGGTTCTGTTACACCAATGGGTTTAATTTTGTTTAACTGAAATGTTTAGCTCAACATATGTGTTGAGCTAAACATTTTTAGCTCAACACATATTGAGCTAAAAATTGCATATGTGCTTTCTCTGGACATCTTAATTGTTTTTGAAAATGGTTTGAATGGTTGAATTATACAGCACAAAGCCAGTGCACTCAATATCACTTGTCAATGGCTATGTAGATTACAATGGCACTCTCATAACACTCTGACAGAAACTACATTTGCCAAACTCTGTAAATGTGCCAAAATAAACTCCTCTTGATGAGTACTATCCTTCTACACCAAACCATTTTTAAACCCTTTTTGCCAGACCATGTAAGCGGAGCTGGCCAAGAAGAGCGAATGTCTCTTACTGAGTGACCCACCCACCCACCCACCCTTGTTAAATAGCGTAGTGGTTAGAGAAGCGGACCTGCAAATGGTAGGTCCCACGTTCGGATCTCTTCACAGTCAAAACAAATTATGCATCAGGATTTGTTCCGAATAGATAAAAACCTCGCTGGCTACAACATTCAGTAGCTATGTTATAGTAAGCATAAACTAAAACTGTTTACGGTTAAACAGTATTGCCACTATTTCTGGTGGATTTTCCAAGAACGCATCCATGCATGCTTTTGGGGGTAATATAGGCTTTATCAAAACCCCTTGGGCATTAAAAGAGTAGGGGTTTCCACGATTCTCTCGTCTTTACACTTGACGAGAAAGTCAGTTATCTTCACCTATTTTGATAGTTAGTGTATCAATGTCATTTACGAATGAAAGAAAAACAAATGTTTTTGTGCCATGAAATTAAATAGCTTTGGCAGGGAAAAGTTCATCTTCAGTCTCGCTAGCAATTGCTCAATTCTTATGACTATTCCAATTAGTAAGTTAGTAGATACTAGTAAGCCTATTACTGGCTAATAAGCTGTTAAAATGGCCAGTGGCAAAAGCCATACAGTTCATAGATGCTATTTGTGGTGGAGGTAAACTTAGTAAGAACCGTTAGTCCGTTTAACACAATGCTTAATGGTGTCTAGCTACTGGGCAAATCTATATCACCGTGGAGTAGTGGTTGAAAGACGCAGTCTTTCACGTGGGAGACCTTGGTTTGAATCCTGTGAGGGCAACAACATTTATCACTCTTAATTGTGGGCCAGCTGAACTAGGCTTGCCTGGTTCCTTTTCTGGTTTCTAAAAGTGTATGATTACTTGGTTAATATAATTGAGCGTAGGTTTCATTTGGGTCAGCCAGACTTTATTGCATATGCGTACAGTCCATGTCTATTTGACAGCTGGCATTTGTAAGAGTAAATGCACTGCTGCAGCTGTCTGTTTAGACACCTTGTATAGGCCAATGCACTGTTTGTTGTTAAGCTCCAACACATTTTATCACTCGAATGGGCTGCCTTTTCTTGTTGTCTTTAAGTAGAGTTGTACGTGTTTGTTCTCTGACAGGGTAACTCTTGCCTTTACCGGGGTGGGCCTTCTAGTGGTCCTCACCTCCATCATCGGGTTTCTTCCAAATGGGAGGTAAGGGAAACCGAATTTCACATCAGTAGCTATGTTTCCATCCATTGGCAATTCACGCACCATTCTAAAAACGGATGTATTGCGAGTAAAAACCACTACATACTTTGCACTGAATAGCAAAAATGCCTCAGTCTTATCTTTCTGTCTGTGCAACATCACGAATACAGTGTGCTTAGGCTACCCTACATGTTGAGATTAGGCTCTAATGGATTATTATTATTTTTTTTTTAAATAGCAGCTGTGTAAATGTGTTGTATTCGTTTGTAATTACATTATAGATAGACTGTTTTATTTGTTCTTCCTGAAGGACGAAGAACTTCCTTAGCGAAAAGGTGCATTTGATGTGTTACCGGATCTGTGTCAGAGCTCTCACTGCCATCATCACTTACCACGACAGGTAAGCAACAGAACACAATAGAGTGAATAATAATGCAAAACAAATGGATATAACATGCTGATGCCATCATAAAAAATAGCATGAGCTCAATAAATGAATCAAATGATTTTTTTATAAAGCCTTTTGTCACAAAGTGCTCACAATAATTCACAGCCTAAAACCCAAAAGAGCAAGAAACAACAAGAAATAGATGCACAGTGGCTAAGAAAACACTCTAGTAGGGTCTAAACCTAGATAAACCTTGATAGGACTCTGAGTGATGGCCAGTCATCTTAAGAGTATAATAATACATTAGCTTTTATGGTCACATATATAATGGGACATTCTGATGACCGGCACGTCAACAAATTTAAGTTCAAAGTCTTTAGGCAGACAAGGATGACCAAGGTGGGATCTGGGCAGTGACAGCAAGATTTGTCAAGCAAAAACTATATCCACAACACAACCTGGTGGACTGGGACAGTTAGGAGTTGTCAAGCCAGATAGTCCTATGGTATGGTGCTACGGCTCATTACTCCAAAGAGGAGCCCGCCAGGCAATCATGACTTGTCAATCCAGTGCCTTGCTGTTCACCTTCACACCCGTGGTCCAGACTTCATTCAATAGGCCTTAATAAAGAGTCTTCAGTAAAAACGTAGTGGTTGAGACTGAGTCTGCGTTAATTAGCTAAAAAGCCATTGTGGAAGCCATGAGATTACCCTGAATGTTTTACTGCAAATATGTTAGTACTGCGGGAGTCATACATTTGGGAACATGCCAGTCCTGACCGAGCAACATTTAGGCTAGGCTTTCTCCCTCAGTAGTACCAACCTACAATACGCAAAAACATCAACTACCCTCTCAAATTATTCATCTGGCCCTCAAATTTTACTAGCAACGATCCTGGTCAATGCAAAAAATAGGAACTTAAACCAATGTACCTACAAAATAGGAACTTGCCTGTCTAAATGCGGCGATCATTTGAACGATTCCAATTCTTTTCATTGACACAAGTGATATGCTAACCGTGGATGACATTAAATAACTTCAGTGTAAAGCTGCTAGATAGTAAAATGATTCAACTTTCTAGATAGCTAGCTTGTTAACCAACTGAAATTGAAATAGCCCATAATTGCTGGTAGCAGCAGACAAGGTCTTTCATTTACAAACCACTATGGTCACAAAGACCTTATAAGCCAAACACTGATTCAAATTATTCAAATGAACAAAGAGAATAACAGGAAATGTTACTAAAGAGAAATGTCTCACTCAGATGTAATCGCAGACTCTAATTTAAATAACTTTCCATTGGATCTTTTCAAGATATCCTTTTTTCTTAATGAAGATGAATCATAAACAGCAGGCTAGTTTTAGGCTGTGAAATTGTTCCTGAGGGCAAATGTTTTGAAAGTTTGAATGTGACATCTTGCTCTCTATTAGCCCTGAAGGAAGCTACGTGTATGCATTGCTAGGCCTGTTAAAGCATGTACCTCTCTAGTCTGGGTGGGGCTAAAAATACCAAAGTTCAGTCAGATTTGCTCTGTCTTTTGTTAACACAACAGCAACACTATCTCCTTGGAATCTGGGCACTTACTCCAGTCCAGCAAGCGCAGGGGGTCAGGCTTTGAACTCCAACATCATTAACCTCCTCCCAATTAGTACATGTTTATAAGGGAGGGGTAATGGCGAGGAAGCATTTTTCCTAATTTACTGGGTTGTTAGAATCACTTGTCCCCTGACACTCATTCTGGCCCCTCATCTCCATCCTTCCAGTGACAACAAGCCCAAGAATGGTGGAATCTGTGTGGCCAACCATACCTCACCTATCGATGTCATTATCCTAGCCAGCGATGGCTGCTATGCAATGGTAAGACCTATGATAAATGGCACAGCGGTCAGACGCAAAGCTTCCTACTAGCATTGCTGTCGATTATTAAGACTTAACAGAGGCATATTTAGAAAATTACTGGTGTGCTAGTACCATAACACAAAAAGACAGGTGAAGCTAGCACTGACACTTACTGTGAGAATTAACAAATATATTGTGAATTAAAATGACTAAAGATAGGCAATTATGTGTGATTGTTATTGAGTTTGTGACATTATTGAATGTTGCAAGTTTGTTTGAATCATCCAAGTTTGTTTGAACCACACCTGTATGTCTGCTTGTCTTCCAGGTTGGGCAGATCCATGGTGGTTTGATGGGCGTAATCCAGAAGTCTATGGTGAAAGCCTGTCCACACATTTGGTTTGAACGCTCTGAAGTCAAAGACCGACATCTAGTGGCCAAAAGGTAGTAATGCACATCTATACTTAACTGCTTTTTAGCTGTAGTCTAGCTGATACCAAAGTCAATGTCCTCTGGACTTTAGTGACTGGGGAAGTGGTTAGATGTTGTCAGGATAATGCGTTGATAATGAAGAGGGCTGGGCTTTTCCTGGTTGCTTAGCTGTGTCTTTAAAACCAATCAAAGCTCACTATTTCTGAGCAAAATTGCAACAACCAACAAACTCCTTTCCAGGCCTTTGGAGCACAGCTCTCCCTTGCTTTGTACCATCAAAACCATAGCAGAGGCACTATAAAGAACTTGAATGGATAATAAAAAAAGACATTTAAAGTTCACTATGATCATGATGCTTTGATTAACACAATACAGACTTTTTTGTCTGTGTATATATGTAGATAGCCCTGTGGTATGTATAAATACCCTGTAAACTTACTAATTGTCCTTCGTTGCAGATTGAGTGATCATGTAGAAGATAAAACTAAACTACCTATTCTAATTTTCCCTGAAGGTAAGTGGTTTTTGGTTTACTTGCACCTTTAATTTCACTGTTGATAGTCGATATCTTACAGCTACTTGAGAAAATGAGTTATAAATAGAACCACAACTAAACCTGCAGGAAACAATATGATGGAGTACTAAAATTTGCAGTGAACAATGTTGTTTTGTGAAAGTAAATGTAAAAGTATTTCATGATGAAATGCTTCTGTTGGAAATGTTCTATTAATGTAATGAAATACCAAGGAACTTTACTGTGGAAGTTGTAAACTTTTGTGCCTTTTTTTTACCCCCTAGGCACTTGTATTAACAACACTTCAGTAATGATGTTTAAAAAGGGCAGCTTTGAGATTGGCTCCACAGTCTACCCTGTGGCCATCAAGGTGAGAGAAGCTCTCTGTGTCTGTTTCACTATGTTTGTCTTAGGGTTTGTGTGTGTTTCCCCTCTTTCTCACAGTATTAATCACGTGTCCGTTTCTCTATGGCTGTCACAGTATGACCCTCGCTTTGGAGATGCCTTCTGGAACAGCAGCCAGTTTGGGATGGTCAGCTACCTGCTGAGGATGATGAGTAGCTGGGCCATT
The DNA here is from genome assembly GCA_016801175.1 of Esox masquinongy. Classification (NCBI taxonomy): domain Eukaryota; kingdom Metazoa; phylum Chordata; class Actinopteri; order Esociformes; family Esocidae; genus Esox; species Esox masquinongy. The sequence continues at coordinate 142,155 of JACXGI010000386.1, forward strand.
GTGTGCAGTGTGTGGTACCTCCCCCCCATGAGCAGAGAGGTTAGTCTGGGCAAAACCTCGTTTTCTTTTAAATCCATTCTTGTTAGAAATATCACTTAAATATCACCTTGAGGACAGCTGTGACATTGATTCAACACACAAACCTCAGCCTTTGGAGAAATTCACTGGCTCTGGTGCATTTCTGTCCCCACAGTAAAACCGGGAGAGGAATGTGGATTGGTCTTCATTCGTCACGCACAATGTCAGACACCGTTGGTCCAATATGACTAAATATCAGTGCATGATGTGTCTTGTCAAAGAGAATAAACAGTTCCTTTACATTGGTTGGCCTGATTGTGGCATTATAACAAGTTATTGAAACTACTAACTTTGCAAGGTCACAACCCTCTCCCCGTAAACACAAGCAGTGCGGTACATATGGACCGCCATGACCAATCTACACAAAACAGTTATCATTTGTGGGAGATGACATATTTACTAGCACACTCTTGCCCCAGTCAAATTAATTCTGTCAATATTTAACACTAGGAGCACCAATAGCAGCACAATAGCACAGTGTTGTTTTTAATTGACTAAAAGTCCAGATTTTTCCTCAAGAAGTCTATGCAATGCACTGTTGTTGTACGAAATCTTATAACCACTTCAACTAGTGTAATACAACAATAATCAAGTAGTAATAGTAATCAAAAACATTTATGTGAAAGAAATCCAGGATTTCTCTGAAAAATAATACAAATAAAGAAACCTGTCAAGTTCCTTTGTTGCATATGTGTGCACACCCCTTTGCTTGGATTACAGTAGTAAGTCATTAGTAAGTCTGTTTGGATAGGTCTCAATCAATCTAGCACACCTGGATTTTGCAATTTTTATTGAGGTCTGGGATCTCATTGAGCCATTCCAAGATATTGAACAACTTTTATGAAAGCCATTCCTTGGTTGATTTGACTGTGTCCTTGTGTTGTAGAGATTACATGCAATGGTTGTAATACGCAGGTAGTGCCTAGTTCCTGTCCAAAATATTGACGCTCCTTTAAAGGTTGTTGTTGGCCTCTTGGTAGCCTCTTTGATGAGCGTTGTCTTTGCCCTGTCATCATTTTTGGAGGTATGTCCTGATCTACAATTTCCCGGTGGTGCTGTCTTGCCTCCACTTCTTAATGATTTTCTTCAGTGTTCCATAATGCAGTTGTGCTCAAAAGTTTGCATACCCTTGGAAAAGTGGTAATACAGGTGCTGGTCATAAAATATCATCAAAAAGTTGATTTATTTCAGTAATTCCATTCAAAAAGTGAAACTTGTATAATGTATACATTCATTCCACACAGACTGATATATTTCAAGTGTTTATTTCTTTTAATTTTGATGATTATAACTGACAACCAATGAAAACCCCAAATTCAGTATCTCAGAAAATTAGAATATTGTGAAAAGGTTCAATATTG
>JACXGI010000387.1:0-41602 GCA_016801175.1 Esox masquinongy
TGGCTTCACCAGAAGAAGATTAACGTTTTGGAATGGCCCAGCCAGAGCCCAGACCTGAATCCAATTGAACATCTGTGGGGTGATCTGAAGAGGGCTGTGCACAGGAGATGTCCTCGCAATCTGACAGATTTGGAGTGCTTTTGCAAAGAAGAGTGGGCAAATATTGCCACGTCAAGATGTGCCATGCTAATAGACTCCTTCCCAAAAAGACTGAGTGCTGTAATAAAATCAAAAGGTGCTTCAACAAAGTATTAGTTTAAGGGTGTGCACACTTATGCAACCAGGTTATTGTGAGTTTTTTATGTTTTATTTTTCCCCCTCAAAGATTTCAATTTGTTTTTCAATTGAATTGTTCACGTTATAGGTCACATTAAAGGTAGAAAAAGTTCTGACATGATTTATCTTTGTCACATTCTTTTACATCACAAGATCCTGGCATTTTAACAGGGGTGTGTAGACTTTTTATATCCACTGTACATACACATTCAAACACATACACATACATACATACACACACACACACATACATGCGCACACACATACATACAGTACAAACACTGTTCCTACCTTTAGCTGTTTAATCTTGGCCTGGACGTCACACTCTGAGAAGTGCTCTATGTTGGTGAGTTGCAGGTCCATCTCGGTCAGCCACACCAAGATACTGTCTCTGGCCGTCTCAAACTCCTCCCTCTGACCAATAAAGTGCTGATAGGAAAGGTGCAGAGGGCCGCAGTTAAAAGATTAGTTACAGAACTCAAATTGGTACTGTAATCTAGGACAATGATAAACCATACCTCGACGCAGATTGGCTGAAAGTCAATGAGACCGTATATACCACAGGTTTGACCACACATTCATATTAACGGTTGTAAACATGTTGGTAACCGGTTTATAATAGCAGAAAGGTAACTTATGGTTTTGTGGAATATGGATGATGTAGCCCAGCCAACAGCTGTGTTATGGTGCCCACATACAGGTGCATCTCAAATAATATGAATATCGTGGAAAAGTTCATTTATTTCCATAATTCAAATCAAAAAGTGACATCTTCATATATTCTAGATTCATTACACACGAAGTGAAATGTTTCAAGCCTTTTTTGTTTCAATCTTGATGATTACGGCTTAGAGCTCATGGACATCAAAAATCCAGTAGCTCAAATATTAGAATATAAAATGTATTAAACAGAAATGTCATGCAAAAGGAGCCCCGACCAAGTAGTGAGTGCATAAATTAACATAATTAGGAAACCTTTGCAGGTATTTTGAGTTAATTAGCTGATTAGAGTTCTTCTCAGGTTGACGTTTCTGTATCATATATTTTTTATTCTAATATTAAGAGATACTGGATTTATGATTTCCATGAGCTGTAATCAATAATCATCAAGACTGAAACAAAAACAATTTTTTTTAGATGCACCTGTATTACACCTAGTGCCCCCTAGTGCCTTATAGTGGCCATATATCACACCTCCTAGTGCCTTATAGTTGCCATATATCACACCTCCTAGTGCCTTATAGTGGCCATATATCACACCTCCTTGTGCCTTATAGTGGCCATATATCACACCTCCTTGTGCCTTATAGTGGCCATATATCACACCTCCTAGTGCCTTATAGTGGCCATATATCACACCTCCTTGTGCCTTATAGTGGCCATATATCACACCTCCTAGTGCCTGATGGTGGCCATATATCACACCTCCTAGTGCCTGATGGTGGCCATATATCACACCTCCTAGTGCCTTATAGTGGCCATATATCACACCTCTTAGTGCCTTATAGTGGCCATATATCACACCTCCTTGTGCCTTATAGTGGCCATATATCACACTTCCTAGTGCCTCATAGCTAAAATAAACAACCCAAGTCATTGTGTTCACAAATTGAAGTGTGTAACATGGTTGTCCCCTGCATACCTTGAGCCTGCGCAGTATAGAGGCTACCCTCTTCTGCAGGTTATCCCATCGCCGGTTCCCATCATGCACCATTTCTCGGAGGTGACATGAGGAGTCTGTGCGGTTCTCTCTTGCCAGACGGCGGTACTGCTTATTGATCAGTTCCAGCTGAGTCAGGCATTCCTGAACCTGCCTCTGGAACGCCTGGGACACAAGACACAATACAATTATACAACGTTCATTTAAGAGTGTTGGGCTCTGGTTGTTTCAGTGCACTTGTCCCATCAAAAAAAACAACAACAATTTTGCTGGTCTCAATATATGTATTTGGTTGGTTAATTTGACAAACAACTACTAACCTTGGTTGACCCTGGCTAATGCAGGGGTGACCCCATTGACTGGAAAAGGATCTAACCACCAAGACATGGTCCAGTAACCCGATCCCCTCTCATCCTCTGCACTGTATACACTCCAATGCTCTCTCCATCTCTTTTTCTCCTATTTCCCTCACGTTTCACTAGACTGTAAGCCCTAATGCATTTCTTACTCAAATGTTTCTACTAAGTGAAACTCAAATTTAGAGAAATGTTCCTAATGACTTAAAACGTTCATGTTATACTAACTTTCACTCAATTTTTATAAGTTTAAAATGAAAATGTTCCCAGCATGCTATGCTTCAGGTTGATATTTTGGAATTGTTTTATTATCCTTTTTGCATGTACATTGACTGATTAATTCATCTTAGCTACACAAACATCAAACACATTTGTCTAAAGTAATCCAATCATGTAGTAAAACAAATATTTTGCACCCATTACTGAAATGATTGTAACAATTACATAAAATCTTCCTGTCAAAACTTCAGCTGGATTCCAATGGGAATTGTGCGTTCTTTTTGCAAGCCAATGCCTTCTGGGTAGCATGGGCATCGTTAGGCCTGGGCGTCCGGGGCTATAGCCCCGGATCTCAAATTATGCATATATTTTTTTACAAAAAAAAGTAAACAAAATAGCCCCAGATCTATTCATCTGTAATTCCGATCATGCATTAATGCCCTCAAAATGCTCAATCAAAATAATTATTTTTACTGGCATGTCATCTTCGCTATAATCATATTCGTATTTGTATATACAATTTATTAGGAGTTGATTTTAGAATCCGTTTGCCTACTTAAAAATAATAATTCAGATTATAATTGTTGGAGTCTGGCAAGCGAACGGCACGATCGTGTTAGTCAACACAAATCTACAAGTGCTCATACCACACATCTTCCCCTACCTTTTGCTATTTTAAGATAATAAACGTTTACAATTCAAATGTCCAGCTGTATATCTCAAATCGGTCAATCAAACTATACAATACATTGTTCTGATCACGCTTCTCACTAGTCACAATTTATTAAAAGTGAGTGAAAGTGAGTATTTTAATAAATAAAAATAAATATCCCAATTCCATGATGGCTCTATTGCTAACAAAAGTAATAGCCACAACCCAATAATGTAACGTGCGTGTCGGGGAAACGAAAGGCTACTAGCAGTGCAGGCACTATGAACAGCAAATTCCAACCAGTCAGAAACCTTGAAGATGCACTGTAGAGCGTACTGCGAAAGAACAGTGCAGAGTAGGGCATGCTATTAGGGAGAAGACAATGTGATAGAGACTAGGTATGATTTGGTGCTGAAAAATAATTCATCTTCTGTTATTTGTGAATATTTTGGGTTCCAGAGAGAAAAACCTGTAAGACGGTGGTCAGAACAACACGTGGCATCACAACAAACTTATTTCAACACATGAGACTTCCATGAAGTTTCCAGGTTATCCAGAAATCTCAGCCGAAGCAGTGATTTCATTTTTGGAAATCTGGGAATTTCCTGAAAGTTAAAGTTCTTTTAACCATGGCTTTCTGGCAACTGGTCTAGGATTTTAATCTGACAGCACAGTGTATTTGAGGACATCTGAAATGAATAGTCCTTGAGCTAGGTGCGTTGCAAGACTTCAAAATAAGGATTTATAGGTTATGCTAAATATTCATAGTTATAACAGACTATTTTATAACAGTCAAGGAAGTGAAATTATGGAAAATAAATGTGTTCAATAACCATGTCTCTGTCATTAACAAATACTGTCATGGGTGGTGACTCTGGAGTTCAATTGAACGGGCAATGCATATTGGGAAATTATATTGTAGGTGTGGCTTAGTATATTATTCAATTCCTTTAAGCAAATACGACTCCAATTTGAAACCCTGTTTAAGTTTAATTTTTATTTTTTTGAGTTCTGGTACCTTATTGTGGTTTACAGTGTAAATGAGTAGTACACATTTCTTTTGAGGCAATCAGTTGCCACAAAATGTTTAAAGTTTAGAACCAAAAGGTTTTGAGTTATTTAAATCATAACTTTTTAGTTTTATATTAGTTGTCATTACTTCAATTATTTAATTTCCTTTAAATTACAGTATAATTATGATGGACACATACACATTGAGTTTTTCCAACATTAAATACTCAGTTCCTGTACTTAAAATTGTTTAGCTATATTGACTTAATTTTATTAATTGAGAACAATTACCATTTTAAGTTTCAGTAACTGAAAACGTTTCAGTTGACTTTTTTAGCCATTCAATTGACTTGTAATAAAAAGGTCCATGTAAAAGTAACTAAAAATATGTAACTTCCACAGACAAATGGATTTTGAGTAAATAAACTTAAATCTTTTAAGGCAATCAGTTGCCTTAAATCTTTTGAGTTCTGCTAACTTATTCGGGTTTACAGTGTAGTATTAGCTTTTAAATGGTTTTTAGTGGGGTTTATGTAATTACTTTGAGAATCCACCCTAGCAAAATCATGAAATGTTTTAATTTACAACCACAAACCTAATAAACTTTAATTGACTGTTGAAATTAAAATATACCAATAAATGTATTCCGTAACATTTTACTTTTCCAGCAATCTTTAAAAAAATATAAACACCCTATAAAACAAACTGCCTAAACTGCCTAATTATTTGTATTTTTTCAGATCCCACTGCAGTTCCATGTGCTCTCTGATTCACTCCCTTCCAACCCCCGTCTTCTCAACTCTAAAACAGTGTACCTCAAACTTCTTGAGCTCCTCCTTGGCGACGGTATACAGAACTCCTGAAGAGTTTGGAAGGGCAGCGGTCCTCTCAGAGGCCTTCAGCCAATCCTCGAACCGAGAGTAGTCCTCCAGAAACTTCTGCCACAGTCGCCATGTCTCCTCGATCCTACATGAACCCAGAAGGTGGAGGCGAGATTAAGTACAAGAATGTGGAGGTGAGGCGGGAGCGTGACATCCAATCCTTAAGGTTAGATTCAAGGTTAGATTTAGCTTATTGACAAGAGGATTTTGAAAGGAAATTACTCTGCCACCACTATTCCTAAAATGTGTGTTTGTGGGTGCATGCCAACTCATGTTGAAGGCATATATAGGACTGTGTGTTCGCAACAGCAGTAATAACATTACTACTTACAACAGTAGGTCATTGGCACTGGAATAATTATGACAGTAGTTCATTAGTAGTGGAACATTTATAACAGTAGGTCATTGGCACTGGAATAATTATGACAGTAGTTCATTAGTAGGGGAACATTTATAACAGTAGGTCATTGGTAGTGGAATAATTATAAGTGAAGGTCATTGGTAGTGGAATAATTATAAGTGAAGGTCATTGGTAGTGGAATAAATATAACAGCAGGTCATTGGTAGTGGAATAATTATAACAGCAGGTCATTGGTAATGGAATAATTATAACAGCAGGTCATCGGTAGTGGAATAATTATAACAGCAGGTCATTGGTAGTAGAATTATTATAATAGCAGGTCATTGGTGGTGGAATAATTATAACAGTATGTCATTGGTAGTGGAATAATTATAACAGCAGGTCATTGGTAGTAGAATAATTATAATAGCAGGTCATTGGTAGTGGAATAATTGTAACAGTATGTCATTGGTAGTGGAATAATTATAACAGTGTGTCATTGGTAGTGGAATAATAATAACAGTAATTCATTGGTACTCAGTATGTAGGTCCCACCTGAGTCTCCGCTCCATGGACATGGCACAGATGTTCCTCCAGCGCCGGTCTAGCCCCCTGGTGGCCTGCTGGATGGAGTCACACTCCGTCTCCGTGGAGCACGCGTCACAGTCGTGCAGCAGCACTTCGCACAGGTTCAGCACAGACGCCACGCCAGTGCTGTGCTTCTCGATGTCCCTCTGGATATCCTGAAGGGTGAAGAGAGGGAGGGGAATAAAGGTACAGGAAGAGGGTCACATTTCAGGGGAAAGGATAGGGCAGAGAAAACACACTTTGGAAAAAAATGGTTGATTAGTTGTTTACCACATACTTCAGGGGAATCAATGAACGTGCGAAATCTGAGTGTGTCAGCAACACTGGCCTTGACTGGACATAGTGCATATGTAGTGGATATGTAGTGGATATGTAGTGGATATGCTGACTTGGGATTTAGAAGGCTGTAGTTATAAGGGCTTTGTTTGGACTAGAGGGTAACATAAGTTAACTAGGTCAGTGGGGTCTGAGTCATGCCACTCTTGATTTAGACCGCTGGCTTGGCAGTAGAGAGGATTTTATTCTTGTATAAGCAACGTGTGTGGGTGTATTTCTGTACACCCCTGTTTTGTCTCCTAAATGTAACAGTTTTTTTAAAGAATGTTATCCAATGTATATGTGTGTGTGTATATATGTGTGTGTGTATGTATGTGTGTGCGTGTATATAGGTGTGTATGTGTGTGTGTGTGTGTGTGTGTTGTCCTACCTGCTGCTGGTTGAGTTTCCTCTGTATCTCCTGGGCATCACAGGTGTCATAGATGATGGGTCTGGACAGCTCGGTCTCAATGTGGGCAAGCCAGGAACGCTGGCTGCTCATATTCTTTTCGAGCTGCTGCACCGCAACTAACGTCTCCTTCAACTTCTTCACCCTGAGAGAGCAAGAGAGAAAAAACAGTCAGTCAGTCCAGTGTATACCTTCCATACCATTTTCAGAATGATGATAAACTCTTTCCACGTAGCACAACTTCCAATCTGGTTCACTGCCCTTTAGCAAAAACTCTATTTTCCAACTTTCCTATCAAATAAAGCATAAAAACGCATAAACATTAGTCTTTAATAAAAGGGTTCAATAATTTGTGCATAGGACAGATTGGAGGAAATAGTTAAAGCCTGTCTAGACCACACAACTGTCTATGAGCCATTTTGGATGTGTGATGCTAAGATCTGTCATTACTTTGTAAATATAGAACAGTTGTTAGTCCTCTGATTTCAAAACACACCCATGACAATCTCAGACAGACCAGATTCAATCATTACACCCTACAAAGCAATGCAGCTCTCTAAAACATTCCCTCCCCGTCACAATATAACTTGTTAATAATACAGGAAGAACCTATTCTACCTCCAGGCATGAAAGTAAATTAGTTGTTACCCATTAGACACATTTAGCAGGTCTTAACTACTTTTGACATGCTAAACTGCTGTGACTTGCAAGGGAAACTGTACTGAAGTTCAGTCTATATGGGCAGACATTCAGCTCAGTGGTGGTGTTACTATAGCTCAATAACTGATCTATTAATGGACTGCCTAAGAATGTCCTCATGCTGAAATTATATATTCGGATGCCTAATTCTGTTTAATGGCTCCCAATATTGACACATTTAAAAATACAATCACTATAACATATTATTATTATAACTTACTAATTATTAGCAAGTTTTGCAAATAATTGCTTGATGCTTTTGACACAAACCTGCCAAAATATTAAATGGAATAAAACCCCACTGAGGACAAGAGACAATAAAGCAGGAAAACAACACAGTATTAATGTCTATAATGGTCAGCAACATCATACTCCCTTGCTTTGCTCCCACACAAAACCCTGTGATATTGTGGTTCTGAAGAATCCAGCTTACAGCAGCCAAGTATTTACAGTATTAAGCGAAACCGGCCATCTGATTAACGAATAGCGAAAACATGCACGCCAGATTCCCCGATGCCCGAGCGTCTATTCCCAAGGCAACACGATTACAGAATAATTCTCGAAGATGAACCTGCCTATTGACATCACAGTCACATTCCGGTAGGTCCTCCGAGTCCTCGCTTGGGCATCCTGCCATTTTATCAGTTGCCAAGACCAGAACCATGGGGTCAGGTATGTCCAAAATCAAAACTAACAGAGAGTAATGGTATGGAGCAAGCTGTGGTTTAACGTCCCTTCTCTTTCATATAGGACTTCCAAGTGGGACTTTCTCTGGTCTCTGGCTAGTCTACCCCCTGTCGAGGGGGAGGGGTGGGGCACAAGTGTAACCAGCCAACTTTTTTTTTACTTGTGTGTGTGTGTGGCGCTAGATAGTGACAAGTGCTGCTGCTACTAAAACAGGACTTACAGTCAGAGGCATGTGCCGCAGAGGCCCAAGGATGGAATGTCACAGAGAGCGAGCACGGAGGAAGAGTGCACAGTCCTCAGTACAGTGAAGACAGAACTTTCCGCTAAAAATGTTTCTGGGACACCTCCTGGAATGGAAAAAATGCTTCCTTCCCTTTTTCAAAATTTCCAAGAAATACGAAATAACTAAATAAAACTCCAAAAGTTGAGAAAAAAAGCCTTACAGTCTTATAGTTAAGAAACTACTTGTGAAATATTGAACAGTCTTTCACATATTCTTGCGGAAAAAGTGACGGACAGAAGAGAAGAAGACTGCAGCTGTTTGTGAGGTCACTCACTTGCTTCCTCCCCCTCCCCCCTCCTCACTGAGACGGCAACAGCCGGGGTCAGATAGAAGGAGGGGGAGCGACTGGGACAGTTGGCTGAGCAAAAGAAAGTGGGAGGCAGAGGGCAGAGAAGAGCAAGACATGCAAACTCTTTTCTCTTTCACTGTCCTGTTGAAACCAGGACAAACGAGCCTATTCTAACCATGTGACTTGGGGCTTTTGTCTCACAGAGACCTTCCTACTAAGAGGAACCCAGATAAGTTACACCACAGGCATTTAACTTGAGCTGTTTATGCATCATGGTCTCCATCTTCAACACAGTTTTTGGGATGTACTGAAGGCGCTCTATATTAACCACAGACACAACCTATTCTTTAGACAGCATTAACATAGTCTTAGTCCACACGTACACAGGTATTTTTTAAAACAGGGTTTTTTTCTATGAGTTTTGGCCTTTTGTCCACAAGCAAACTGCGTTTTAGGCCACTGAAAACTGACCTTTTGAAAAAATATTTCCAAGGTGAATATATTCAAGAACTTCATTTTCAGTGTTGACAGGGAAAACTGAGTTTTTGGCTTGTAATGTCAGAGTGTGCGCAGTTATCTCCCTTGTTTACATGAGGCAATTTTGTGCATTAGTCTACGTAGCCAAAATAGTGCTGGTTTTATCTTGCTAACAGGACTTTTTACATGTTTACACATAAATGTACAGTTACTCTCCCACTATACTGAGGAACAGAGGTGTTGGTATGCGCTATGTAGGTCACTGCTGCATCCAACACTCACGCCATTGTTGTTACCCTACTGGAACCGGTAATAACTTTTTTTCAGGCTTCTGATTGGCAAACATGGTTATAAGGTTATGGTTATATCGTCACCTGTTGGTTTGGCATGCTCTTGACATTGCTTGAAAGTGTGGACTTTCATGTGGACTGAGATTTTTTTAAAACAGTGCTTGTATGGATGGGATTTTGTTTAAGAACGAAGGAGAAAAAAAAACTGTTTTAAAAAATACCCATGTACTGTATGTGTGGACTAGACCATAGACTGCAAAAAGGTAAATTAAAAAGTATATCGTTTGGCGTAAAGCGTTCCTTTAAGATTAGCCCAACTCCGACGCCCACGCTTCAAGCATAATGCCCTCCTTCCTCACCTGGCAGCAATGAGGTCCAGCAGGTGTTGCCAGCGCTCGTTGACCTTGCCGAGTTTGTGTTGTATCTCTGTGGCCTTGCTTTCTTGACTGGCCCGGGCTAAGCGCTCCCCCATCACCTGCAGCTGAAGCTTGTTCTCCTGGGCGACACATATCTCCTCCTGGTAATCCTATATGAAGGGGATACCAAAAGCATTTGGTGGGAAGGCCTGAGAGAGAAAGACAGAGTATGTGTGTGTAGTGTGCTTGTGTGACTCATGTGTGGGTCATGCGTGCAATCACCTTGCGCAGCTTCTCGATCATCTCCCCAATGCTGATGTCTCCGTTCTGAGAGACCTTGCTCTCCATCTGGGTGAGCCACTCGCACAGCTCTTTGTTCTTCTCGTTAAACACCGCCCACTCGTTTAACTTCTCGCTCACCTGCTGCCGGCGCAAAGACAACTGGGGGCGGGGAGCGGGGGGCAAGGTGTGGGCAGTAAGGAGAGAGGTTGGAGGGATGGGGTTAACAAGAAATATTGGGTCAGTTTCAAGGAGTCACAGATGAAAAACACAAAAGCTATCCGAACTGAAAGAGCATCCTCAATACAGATGTGTGGTTATTTACACTCGTGAAAAACAGGTACATTTCCAGAAAGTTTTTTATTTTTACATATTTGAACCCATGGATATTTAAGCTAAATAACAACCATATTTACTGATAAAGGTAACCCAATATTCAGGTTTGTTTTGGCAATTTGCAGTTGGGCTTTCTTATGTCTCTCAGCAGTGGGGTCCTTCTGGGTCCCCTTCCCTACAACCCTTTCACTGGGCTGTCGACAGATGATTTGAGTTGAAAATCAAACTGCTTTCGAAGGTCAGCTTGAATCTGTGTGGCAGTTGATCAAGGTGCCTTCTCTGCCATTTGAGCAATACTTTGCTTCCGTCTTCCATCACTGGGTCTCTTGCAGCCATAGCCAGGGAAGTTGGCTATAGAGGCGTGGGCCATAAACATCTTGATAACATTACGAACAATGTAAACAGGAACATCAAGGTCTCTGGAGATGGCCTTATAGCCTTAAGATTGCCCATTCTTGTCTGGCTTCTTTAGAAAGTTCTTTCTTTTCTCCATGCACATTGCATTACACACAGTGACACAAAACAGGAGAATCCTTTTGACTATTGAAAGTGGTTGTCATATTGCAGGCACCTGCAACTCACCACAGGTCAGTTGGAAGTAGATAGAAATATAATTTTCTATCTACTTCCAAAAAGTGCCAATAAAATTGTCTGGGCCATTTTGGGGTTTCTTCGTGGAACTTTTGGGTTTTGGTCAACTGCAAACCAAATCAATACATATAAATACCAAAGGATTTTGAATATTAACAGTTTTCCAAAAGAAATGGTTCATTATTTCAACAAAGTGCATCCAATCCTCCCAACACAAGACCTGAGCATCATCCTGCTTAAAAGACCTGCTGCACACTTCAACCTCATTCTGGCTGGGACTGTGATTGGTGGTGTTTTGACAGAGACAGGTTGAGGTCCTTTTATACATGGTGAAATCACTTTTTGAGTTATTTTGGAGGACCTTTCAATTTCAATGTTGTAGTCAGTGATAGAAAAACATAACAACACATTAAGTGCTGACTAACTCTGAGCAAAGGACAATAGATGGGATGTGGTGCTGGGCCTGTTATTGATGAGCCCCACAAACCCTACCCACACACCCTGTCCATACCTCCTGTTAGTTTTCCATGTGACTGTCATAGACTCTATGAATAGTCTCATGGACCGTAGGTTGGCACATACCATTGTGAGGAAAATGGACAGAATCTAACAGTCAGATTGTGGTCACAGTGCATCTGTAAGAGCCATGCACACTTAGGACAATCTAGCAATGTCTAACGTGTAAATAGGCCACTGTTTAATTTTAGAACACACCGTTGCTATCTGCACAGGAACATTCTGATGTGTGTTTGCATGTCTCTACCTGGTGACAGATCTCCTCCCACTGCCGCTGTAGCAGCAGGAGGCGGTCCTGAAGGATTGTGAGGTCATCACCACTGACCACGCCCTCCAGAGAATCCCTCAGCAGGAACAGAGAGGTGAGGTCATCAGTCCAGCCCTCCACACTACTCTCTAACTCCTAGAGAGGGACAGAAAAAGCGAGGGGGGAGAGAGGGAAAAACGAGACAATCACACTATGCTCTCCGTGTCTAATCACAAAACAGTGATTGAACGAAGTACACGACACTCAAACACAATAACATAAACTGAAGTAAAGGGAATGCCGAGTTGGACAAATCCTGGCTGTGGGAAGGCTGTAAAAACAATTATGTGCAGACTCACTGAGCCTAGCCAACCTGTGAGTCAAACAAGGCTACACACGTCATGTAAAAAGTGGTTTTGGAATCAAAGCATATCAAAATGGTGTACAAGCTACAGAAAACACAAGGAAAACATCTTTAAGGGTGGTGAAAACATGACCATGGATAAATGAAAAAGAATGTATTCTGTAAGAACACACAGCAGGTTACGGCATGACATTTCTTGTTAGCTGGAAACGTAAGAATCAACAGTATTTTCAATGCGCAGTCTTCGAAAACACTAAAACGTCTTAAACCTTAAGGCCATACAACAAATTTCCAGGGACCAAAATGCTCTAATGTCATGGCAACATGCCTACCAAAAGGGGCTGTTTACAATCCAAAGCCAACAGGGATATTAGCAACTAAGCTAACACTGTTTTGGTCAGTGTTTCTGCTATTTCATGATGCTGGAGGATTATGTTAACCATATTATTAAAATACACACACCCCCTTGGTGAACACTCTTCAGTTGATGCCCAGCTGGCAGCGTCTAACTACTCTTACCCCCGTCCCCTTAAGGAGCAGAGGACATGCCATGCATGAAACATCATATCGTGTGTGTACAGACAGAGAACAAAGCAAACACAACATAGGCATGGGGGTTGGCACTGAGATGATCACAGACAAGCGACATAGAACACAACAAAGCCGAAATTGGTCCTCTATTTGAAATTTGTGCATTACTAGCTAAGTGGTCCAAACAAGAGTTGGCCAATATGCAGTTCATATGCATACCATCATAGAAATGATGAAGCCCAATGAAACACAGCAGAGACACTGTTTTGTTGGGTCTGAGGAATCACTGGTTTGAGATCAGCAAAATGGTCTGTCCTCGAATTTCTATGAAAATTAAGAAACTACTTGTGAATGTTTTCAGCTTTACACAGCCCACATGCATTTATTGACCTGCTTGGCATCTGATCATGCAAAAAACATTGACCCATAATGTGGTCCATAAGGTCATGTACTCTTATAATCTTTACCCGGCACAGCCAGAAGAGGACTGGTCACCCCTCAGAGTCTGGTTCCTCTTTAGGTTTCTTCCTAAGTTTTGACCCTACTAGGGAGTTTTTCCAAGTCACTGTGTATTAACTCTTGCTTGCTGTTTGGGACTTCAGGCTGGGTATCTGTAAAAGCACTTTGTGACAAATGCTGATGTAAAAAGGCTTCATAAAACACCTTTGATTGATTGGTGAGGACAGTGTGGGTAAGTGAGGGCCTTCTGGCTGGTCCTCATATGCACAATACATTTTTTAAGCTTGGGTGTAACTTTAGGGTCATAATTACATTTTGTGTTAGAATTAGGTTTGACATTAAAGGTTAGGTTTAGGGGTTAGGTTAAGTTTAGGGAAAAAGGTAGGCTTTTGGGGTTACGGTTAGGTAAGGGTAATGGTTAGAGTAATTCTTATATTTAGGGTTAGGGGGAGCGATGGAAATTCCCTTTCGTCATTGGTACTACATTTCCAGTCCTCACTTCATGCAGTGTGTGTGTGTGTGTGTTACCTTGCAGCGGACTTGCTCTGAGTGCAGCTCCTCATGGTGGTCGGGTAGAGGCAGGGACAGCTTTCTCTTGAAGGCCCTCAGCTTCTCCAGAGAACCAGCTATGCCCTTCTCACAGCGCTCCCAGTCCTAAAAACAAACATACACACCTATGCTTTAGAGATAGAGTAGGGCTATTGATTCTGACAGGCACACGCTCACTCTCTCTTGATGTCACCTCGCTGCTGTTTCTGCAGATTTGCCTATGGGCAGCAAGACATTCTGCTGCAGCGGCAGCCGTGGTAGGCAAAGAGTGAGAGAGAGTGAGTGAGAGAGAGAGAATAGACAAATAAGAGACAGGATGTGAGAGAGGAAGGGAGAGTGACAGAATGAATCCACAGCCATCTATCAGCCCAACAAACAGACCATACACATACACCTGCCTACGAGCAATATCCAAGCTTGGACTGAGACAGTAAATCACATAAGTCAGATAACCAACGCCAACCACAACCAAAAAACCCCAGAAAAGTTAGATTCATGACCATGGCCCATGATAGAAGTATTCTCTGAGGTTCAAAAGCAGAATTAATTGTTTTTTTACTACTACTTAAAGTTAAAAAGAAGCTTAACGCTCAGAAATGGAATAGATTTCAGAGCCTGTAGTCGAGAGGCAACAATCACGTCAACATCTTATTCTTACTGTCTAAATAATGTGGAAAATGTCATGAAGATATAAAAATAGAACAACTGGAGATTAATACCTATTCCCAGTGGCTAGCCGTCGGTCTAAGCATCAAGTCTTCACTCCAGGGATGGAGGGAAAAGGTAAGACGGAGGAGGAGGGAGAACCTACAGTGCCTACAGCATCACTCACACAGCTCTCTGGAAACCGGACTGCTCTCTCAGCCTGTAAAAATCAACAACTCTCTACGGCTAAACCTCCAACCATGCTGAAGTCTATCTCGCCCCCTCTCTCTTTCTCTCTGTGTGCTCTTGCTCGCACATACCTTCACAGCACTTGCAATCTCTTTTTTCCCCTTTTCTATTCCTGGCACCGGTTAAGCTGCACTGAGAACAGCATGCATAATAGATGTGAAAATGGGGTTTCACTGTCCTGCATGTTTCAGTCCTACTCCTCATTAGACTTCCTTTGTATGTCAGTGCCCCTGGCTGTTTTTCCACATGACCTCTGTACCGCAGGCTGCCTACAGGATCAGCAGTCAGCTTCGCAGACCACGGAGGTTCATTCATATTCCCATCAGAACGAAAAAGGAGTGGACATTCATACTGAATGCACACAGCACACAGACTACACAGCTACCCGGTGGGATGCAGCAACAGCAACGGATGCGGGAGCATATCGGGGAAAAGCGAAGCACCGGTTCAAACCAGGTGATTTAAAAATAGGCAGCCTGGCAACACACCCGGCAATGGAGAGAAATAAAATTGAATTGTTTCTGGCTCTGGCTGATTTTGGCACATGAACTGGCACAATTCTGCTACCATGCATTCATGCCTGGCAAGTACACCGTTTCAACATGCATGGCGAGCACCACGACAGGTCAGTTATAGATTTCTGCCCATTTTTCTCCACTGCCAATTTTGCTATTTGACTGGGCTTGGTCGTAACAGCTGAACAGCAGGCACATCCTGCCAAGCAGTTCAGTTTTTGGTTCTGACACCTTTATTGAGCAGGGGGCGCCAAACTGAGACCTAGGTCTCTTTTACAGTCAAACCATGTATTACAGAAATACAAATATACACAACATGCATGAATAAGAGACACAATTACAAAT
The DNA here is from genome assembly GCA_016801175.1 of Esox masquinongy. NCBI lineage: Eukaryota > Metazoa > Chordata > Actinopteri > Esociformes > Esocidae > Esox > Esox masquinongy. The sequence continues at coordinate 15,415 of JACXGI010000387.1, forward strand.
GGCTGTAAAACGGTCCATTATCATACATCTGAGTTGCTTTATAGGCACCAGGGTTTCTGACTTAGGTACTCTGCACAACATTCCGTGAAAACAGTCCAAAGCAGTTTTACCTCTAAATAAGCCAGCGGTGGTTCTAGGACTAGCCAGTGCTGTGATTGCATATGATATAACTGCTGTTTTTTTCACTTAGTATCTCTTAGTTCAGATGCTTCTGCAGGACAGCCTTATATACAAACCCTCCTAGACGACCAAATGTATATAAGACGTGTGCGAAGGTTTGCACCAGTCATGAAATGCAAGGATGCATGGTAGACTGAACCCAGAGGTTTCAGTATGATGCTAAAGCACATCACCGTAATCTAGCACCGGAGTAAGTGTTCTCCGCTAAGAAGACAGATCTTATTTCTATGAAATCAACCGATTTTATTTTAAAAGAAAGAATTGGGTGCCTCACCGCATGCTCAAACAGGATTTCTCCTGGCACGCGTTCCCCAGCCACAAACCATCTATACAGAAAATACGCACTCTAGAAGGTCTTTACAGGGATGCTGCACTTAATTGAATAAACAGTCAGTCTGATGTTTGTTAAAGTAGATTCTGACAGTCTGATGTTTGTTCAAGTAGATTGTGGCTCAGGTTTGCGTTGGTTGTTGGTAAGTTGGTGGGATGGATGCGTTTGTGTTAGTTGTGAGTTGGTTGTATTTTGGTGGTGGGATGGTTGGGTATGTATTGTTTTTTTCCAACACTACCAACCTTGAGCAGGCAGAGCAGCTCTCTCTTATGTTCGTCTAATCGAACGTTGGTATGTCTCCATCTCTCCTGCATGTCAGTCAGCTCCGTCTGCAACGCTGACTCCGCCCTGGCATCAGCTGACAGCAGCAGGCTCCGCCCTGCCTCCACTGCCAGGATGTAGCCGCCTTGCTGCCTCTGCAGCACACGCTCCCTCAACTACAGGGAGGGGGGAGAAAGTTCAGGTTTATTTTCATGGCCTCACGGTTAGCCGCGTCTTTGGGACACACGCGTTTAAATCTGGGTTTGGCCAGCACCGTTCGGGTTTGGGGGGGTTAGTCATTGAAATTAGTTGCCTTGACATGCTTTAGCCACTCCTTGTAGATGCTTGGGTGCCTGTGAACTCAATCAAGGCAGAGGTCCGGACAGTGGGTTACTTCTGGCGCATAAAGTTTCCAGTGCAGACAATTTTTTTTTTTACATATATTGAAAGAAGCCTGTACAAAGTGCTAACAGAAATTATTTGCAATGTGACCAAGGAATTGCATAAGACGCAGCTTCTGAAGTTTCAAAATGTTATGTTCAATAATAGTAACATAATAGACATTTCCATAAGTTTGTTTGGAGATGAGAGGATTTCATAACTCAGCGATGATATTACTTTGTTATGAAGTTACGCTGACTATACAGTTAAACCTCAGTAAAACAGAAACTTGTCAATGAATGTCCATTCTACCCACCTGTATCTGGTCCAGCATTGTCCTGGCTTGTTGTAAGGCCACCGGCTCTCCCTGCGGATGCACTTCCGGGTCATGAGACACTTCCTGTAGCCACCGCCGCAGCTTCTCTGCCATCTCCCTGTAGTGCTGCCATTGGCGGATCAGACTGTCAATTATCCCTCTCCTCTGCTGGGCCCGCCTCACTACACCCTGCCACTGGTTTCCCAGCAGGGCCAGTTTCAGGCTGAAGTCATCCCTGCAGGGGAAATAGTTTTTCTTTAAAAGATTTCTTTCATGCCCTTTCATGCTTTATTTGACGAGAAATTGTGAAAAGATAGGGGAGAAAGTTGTTGGTCAAAGAGCAGTGGGCCGTGTTTGAACAAATGCATCTTGGTCCAACTGAGCCCAAGAGAGGGGGGTTAACCCGAATTAAAACTGTATGTGTGAGTGTCTGACCTGTCGTCCACCTGCCCTTGGTCCAGAAGGCGATGGCCGTCACTGATGATGGAATAAAGAATCTGCTGCCTGCTGAACATCTCTGCCTGAAACAACTGAAAGAACCAAAACGTTTAGGAAGATTGACATATAGTTAGAAACACACTGAATGCCCTGATCCTCTCTCCCTCTTTCACCTCGTGGTCTCTCTGCTGCTCCAGTAGGCTGTGGTAGTTCCCAGAGATTTCAGCGGCCAGCTTCTGTTCCGTCTGGGACAGGAAGTCCAACCAGTCTTCACATTTCTGCAGGAAGCTCTGCTGCTGCAGCAACAGCGCCTGCAGCTTGCTGACGAGGGGAGAGACGGGATCAAGTCAACTCAACAGGTTACCAACCCCGCCGGCCTGCCGCTGTGGATGCCCACACGTACTGAAGCTACCTGAATCGTTCGGTGAGGTGCGCCGAGTCAGAGGCCCAGGCCCTGTTGAGGCTCTGGAGGCGTTTGATCTCTCTGTCATTCACAGGCAGTCTGTAGGCCAGCTCATTGACACGCTCCAGATCAGGAGAATGGCTGCTCAACGTACACATCTGGATCTGGGGAGAAAGGGAGGGAAAGGAGACAGCGAGAGAGATTTGAGAGAAGTTAGTGCAACAGAGGGCATTTTTTTATTCTTATTGATCAATACTGATCCTGATGTCCAATTCCCCATTATGGTATGTCGTGGCAACACCACTGCAGGTTAGGGTTATAGTCTGAGGAATGGTTGAAAAGTCAACACACAAGCATGTCTTGCCAAGCTGGTCCGATTCTTAACACACTGCTGGCTTAACTTGGAAGCCAATACCCGTGCGCCAAGGAAACGCATTACCACAACATCCTGCAATGTTGTGTCCGATAAGAACGTTGAAACAAGTCTACTGGCAACCATGTCTGTCCTCCTCTAATGTGACAGAGCAATCAGGAAAACAAAGGCCACGATAATTGCTCCATAAAATTACTATATTAATTTTTGCCGGACCGCGTAAGCAGAGCCGGCCAAGAAGAGCGAATGTCTCTTACTGAGTGAGTGACTGACTGACTGACTCTTGTTAAATAGTTTAGTGGTTAGAGAAGCAGACTAGTAAACTATATGTCCCGAGTTCGTATCTCCTCGCAGGCGAAGAGAAGTACGCATTATGAATTATTCCTTATAGACGAAAACTTCGCTGGCTAAAACTGTTAGTATCTACATTATAGTAAGCCTGAAATAAAACAGTTTACTGTTATATTGCGACTGTTTCTGGTGGATTTTCGAAGTACGCATCCGTGCATGTGTTTTGGGTCAGGATAGACAAACACATTTGCTGGCTTAACATACAGTAGTTACGTTATAGTAAGTCTTAACTGAAACTGTATATGGTTATATTGCGACTGTTTCTGGCATGGAAAAGTTAATCTTCAGTCTTGCCAGCAATTGCTCAATTCTTATGATTATTCCTAGGAAGTTAGTAGATACTAGTAAGCCTGTTACTGGCTAATAAGCTGTTAAAACAGCCAGTGGCAAAAGCAATACAGTTCATAGACACTATGGTGGAGGTAAACTTAATAAGAAACGTTAGTCAGTTTAACACAATCCTCTATGAAGTCTAGCGACTGCTGAAACGTGTAATGCCGTGGCGTAGTGGTTAAAGACAGTGCCTCTCATGTGGAAGACCTAAGTTCGAATCTATTGAGAGCAACGACATTTAATAATTATTTCTGGTAGATTCCACGATTCTCTCGTCTTTTCACTGGATGAAAAAGTTAGTTATCGTCGCCTTTATTGATAGTTATAAATGTTGTTCACGAATGAAAGAAAAAAGTATGTTGTTTTGCCATGAAAGAAAAAAATAAGTTCTTATGCCATGAAATGAAATAGCTTTGGCAGACTCGCTAGCAATTGCTCAATTCTTATGACTATTCCAGTAAGTTAGTAGATACCGGTAAAGCTTATTACTGGCTAATACGCTGTTAAAACGGCCAGTGGCAAACGGCATACATAGATGCTATTTCTGGTGGAGGTAAACTTAGTAAGAAACGTTAGTCAGTTTAACTGTATCAATGTCATTCACAAATGGCCAATTAACTATTAAAACGGCAGTGACAAAAGAGGATTTGTTCAGGATAGAGACAAGAGGCTATACTGACACCCGGCAAATGTACAGCTCTGTGTTGTAGTGGTTAATGACACAGCCTTTCACGTGGGCGACCCAGGTTCGAATCTCGACATGGCAACACTTTCTATTGCGGGCCAGCTGAACTTGGCTTGCCTGGTTTCTTGTTAGATCAGACCGCCGTCTCAATAAACCAATGGCGTCGGTGGTTGAACTTTCCCTGAACAAAATGTAAAAAATACCTCTGTGGTGCGTAATATGTCTGAAACACCTTGAATAACTCAAAATCTAATCACCCCAAATAGTTGCTGTTGTTGTGCTGTGCTAATTTGCATTGCCCTATGCTGGAACCGGGGCTTTGCCAAAATACCGGGACGAGGATACAAACCCTCTGGCCCCCGTGATGGTGTGTTACAGCTAAGAAACAAATTCGATCACGGCGTCACATTGGGGCCCACAGAGATGATTTTCTTATCAAGCACGGGTCAGTGTTCAGCTACGTTTACCTTCAGTTGGTCCATGCGGTCCTGGATGACAGCGACGTCAGGTGATCCAACAGGGTCAGTCTCTATTAAAACCTCTTCAGCCTTGTCAACCAGACGGGTCATAGAGTCCAGCTGCTCTGTGAAACTTTCACAGACCTCAGCTGAACACTAGAGGGATAAATAAAAGCAGTGCTTTTCATGAATATTAAGATGTACGTACAAAAGCATTTATAAAAATGCAGCAAGAGTGCTTGAACATTTGCATTCATTTGAATCATTCTGAAACTTTCTTGTGCCAGGGATCAGGAAAAATTATTAAGAATGTCTAGGATCTCTCTCTCTCGTAATGTAAACAAACTCAAACAGAAAAGTTTTAAGATGGTCAATTAAGCAATTGTTACTCACATAATCTCAAAATACACAAATAAATAACACCAAAATACACTGCTCAAAAAATTTAAGGGAATACGTAATCATCACAGTATAACACCATGTCAGTTAAATCTCGGGATATCAATTTGTCCAGTTAGGAAGCATAAGCGATTGTGAATCAATGTCACCTGTTTTGGTGCAAATGAACGTGACAACAGCTGCACTGGAAGAGGCAACAGCAAGACAACCCCCCAAAAAGGGAATGGTTTTGCCGGTGGTGGCCACAGACAATTGCTCAGTCCTTATCCTTCCTGACTGGCTCTTCTCTAGTTTTGCGTTTTGCTAGTGGGTCAGTGATGGTCTGGGGAGGCATATTCTTGGACGGTCATACAGACCTCCATGTGCTAGCCAACGGTACCTTGACTGCTGTTAGGTACCGGGATGAAATCCTCATACCCATCGTCAGACCTTACGCTGGGCTCTGGGTTCCTCCTGGTTCAGGACAATGAACAGCCTCATGTGGCCAGAGTGTGTAGGCAGTTCCTGGATGACGAAGGCATTGATGCCGTTGACTGGCCCTCACATTCCCCAGACCAGAATCCAATTGAGAACCTCTAGGATGTACCAGTGCATCCGACGCCGCCAAGTAGCGCCACAGATTGTCCAGGAGCTCACTGATGCCCTGATCCAGGTCTGGGAGGAGTCCCCAGGACACCATCCGCCGTCTCATCAGGAGCATGCCCGGACGTTGTTGGGAGTGCATACAGGCACATGGGGGTCGTACACACTACTGAGTCACATTGAGTTGCCGTGATGAAATTCACACAAGCTGGAACAGCCTGTGATTTCAATTGTTTACTTTGATTTTGGGTGTCAGTATGAATCCAGCCCTCAATCAGTTGGTGATTTTGGTTTCCATTGACTGTTGTTACGTCATTTTGTTCTCAACCAATTACACAATGTACAGTAAAGATGTTGATCTTTAATATATTTCCTTCATCGAGACCCGATGTGTGATTTAAGTGTTCCCTTCATTTTTTTGAGCAGTGTATGTAAAAGTTAAATTGAAATCGGAAGTATTTAGGAGTATGATTTGTAGGGACCGAATTGCATAAGAATCATATTAGTTTGTGAAATACATCAGGGGAGGTTATCAAGTAATAACTGATTGTAGAAAATAAGCAATGTATTGCTTTCAATAGCGATATTGCCCTTTTAATGTAATCTAGACAGTTTGTGGCTGATGTACAAGGAAACGCTAAACAGTGGACATCAGTTGTAACTCGCTTAACCCAGATTCTTTGAACTAAGCTTCACTGCAATCAGTGGGTCTTTTTCACAAGCTATGGACCGCCAGGTATTCCACCACAGACCAGCACGGTCCCCAAACCTGGATTGCCGGTTGCTTATGTGATTCTGTAGCAATGGGTGACCCGAGGGTTGCCAGTTTTCAATGACTGTAAACTGCACAATCACCCACAGACTCCACAGAAAAAAACGCCCGAACGCTATTTTTTTCTATACAAACCCTTCTATCTGTAAAGCGACCCGCCCAAGCCCATTTTTGCTTGCATACTATCATTATAAATAGCCCAATTGTGCGGGAAAACGTCTCATCTGGCAACACTGGATGACCCACCTGAAGTACTTCCTGCTGTCTGTGCAGGGCGTGCTCCAGCGTCGCTAGGCGATGGGTGAGTGACAGACAGTCGGATTGGAGGGCTGCCATGGAAGAGGCGTCGACCTGAGCCTTCAGCTGTTCCGCCAGCTGCTGCAGCTGAAGCAAAGACTGTTGTACTGTCGCCTGGGCCCCCAACAACTCCTACACAACCGCAAACAAACAAACAAACACAGCTATGAGAAGTGGAACAGTAGCAAATTGTTACGAAGAGGGGCACTATGAGGAATCCGGCCTCAAACGTTTACATTGACAATTTGTAGAAAAATAATATTTGAAACATAAACTTAAAACAATAACAGCAGATGTCAACTGGGCTCTTTCGCTTTTATTAATGCTAGTAGTACAGTAAAAATCTTACATATGGCCCCTTTAATACTACAGCAAGACGTCCCAAAGAAAATACACTAGATTCTCTAAAAAATGTAAAACAAAAAACATTTACTATTACCGTGCAACCAAATTTTTTTTTCTTATAATAAAACCAGGAAATAAACCGTTTTGTACAATATTCAGCATCAACTTCGCCCCAGACAGCCCCCTCACCCGGGAACATTTTAGAGTGTAAATCTTGACATATCTGGCACTTTTGCCTGACAGTTGGAAAGGTCTTTTGTCAAGACATCTGGTTCTACATTGACACAAACTGGGTATAATTTGGAACCTACAAAAAAGCCAATGCTTTTTGTACATCTTTAAGAAATGCTGACGACAGACTTTCAGCTTTTTCACATGAGAGCAGGGCAGCATTCTTCAGCTATTCGTAGGTTTTCAAAAGTTACTGAATGTTCTAATGAAAACCAATTTTTGGCAAATCATCTGTCCATGCAGATTTTCCTCCTGTGTAAAAGCAATGTCCAGTATCCATCCATCAGATGTGATTATCCCAAAAAATGTAATTCTATTTAGGCAGGAGGTCTCCATTGCTTACTTTGCATTCGCTAATCCATGCTCTGCTCTTGTCTCCTGTAATATTGCTGTCAGTGGCACTCTTGAGCAGCTTGTCGGCCCTCTCCTCCTGCCGGTGTACAGAAGAGACACTCTGGCCATACAACTCCCTGTAGCGCTGCCACAGACCCTGCAAAGCCTTGCTGCACCTCAGCTGTTCTGAGATCTGCTCCAACAGACCGTTCCACCTTGGGACGGAGGAAAACAACAAGTTAGGATCTGAAATGGGATCAGTCAGGAAGAGTAGCAATCACGGGTGGATCAGGGTTCCGAAATAAGCCCGCAAAACAGCCTGCTGAGCCTACCTGATGCTTATGTCCCGGAGGGCATCGTTCAGTGTGTCCGCAACAGACAGGTGACACTCTGTTAACAGCTGCTGTGTGACTGAGTCAAACTTCATCAGACTGCTCTCCTGCTTGTCCAACTCCTCCTGCAGGTTCTGAACAGAAACACAGCACCGTTTAATGATGAAGATAAAGGAGACAGATCCGGTTTATTCTGTCCGGCTGTAAGGCCTAGCAGGTTATCAGACTAAACGCAATGATTTGAATTCTGAATGATTTTTGTCTTTCTTCAATTTCTTATCCTAAAGGTTTCCCATGTTATTCCAACATCAGGCTAGGGTTGTGGTTGTACTTCAGTCGTAAATAGGCTGTCTTCGGTTGTCTCACCTCCAGGCCCTCCACCTGTTGTCGTACAGCCTCCAGGGAGCCTGTCAGCAGGCGTAGCCGGGACATGGAGTACCTCCCCTCCATCAGGTAGCCATTGATCTCATCAAGAGCACGATGGTACAGAGTCCACTTCTCCAGCACCGACCGCAGACTAACTTTCATCTGAACAATCTGAAAGGGCGGGGGATACTATGTTCAACATTATCTGCATTTATTATAAAAATATAGGGGTTAAATTTAGGATTACACTGACAGGCGTTAAAGGCACTAGGTCAGAGGTATTCAAAGCCGGCAGTGAGATCGGCAAATCAAATATTCATTATTAAATGTATGAGACTGTAATCATCTTCTTGAGAAAGATCACTGGATTAACTTTCACAAAATCCAAATATTATTGTTTTCACTATTATTACTATATTTTACTGTTTACTATTTTCTTTGTTCACATAGCCTCTGCTAACGGTATGTTGCTTCAAGAGTAACAGTTTGCACAGCTCATTGCTTTTCCTCAACCAATGTTTTTTAGAGTATTTTTTATAGATTTTTCTACTGCTTTACAAGGCTACTCTGCAGCAAGTTCACAGATAAAAATAAAGGTTTGGTTAGCTAGCCAGTAGCTAACATTTGCAGAAACAAAAAAAAGGCCAAATGGTAGGATTTGTAATTGTGGGCTGACAACACAAACATGTCAACACATGTGGAATGTAGTCAATGAAACGTGCGTAAAGAGAACTGGTGGACGCTTGATGTCATCGCCAGATTGAAAACATAGCCAGGACACCTGGGTAACCACTCCACTACTACACGTTCACTACTTACAAGAACATTCTCTGGGATCTTTAGTATCCACAGGGAGTCAGGAAATCTGTTTAATATCCCATCTGAAAGTTTTTAAACTCACCATATTGTTCAAGTTGGTCCAGGACTGGTTCAGCCCTTTTAGGGTCTCCATAACAACCGAGCAGGCCTCCCCCCTCTTCTCCTGGATCAGTGTGCTCCCTCTTTCCTCAGCTTTCTCTAAATCCTTCTCTTTCTCCTTCACTAGCTCTTCCAACACCTGAAAAGAAGAATGAAACAGAATAGACAGTACAACAACTTTAAAAAAGGACATAGATCTGATAGATCTGATGTGATTTTAGGTTATAAAGTGTACTGAGAAGAGAATATGGTTGCTTGTAATTTTTATGGTTCAGTTGTGAATGGTGTTAATAAAATGTCTATTTCCCAACCTGACAATCTTTTAATGCATTCTGCACTGATGCTACATCCCCTATCCTGTGTTTTTTCTTCAGTTTGTCTTCCTGCAATGCCAGCCAGGTCTTTAGAGACCGAACGCCATTCTCATGTTCCACCCAGCCCTCCAAAAGGCCTTCCAACAGCTGGATCTGAGGTACACACACACACACACACACACACGTCACGGAATATTAACAACTGCCATCTATGACTCATGCTGATTTTGCATTAGCCTTCAAAAAGTGTGGTTACAGTTGTGGATAACTTTAGGATACCAAGGGCCGGCTCTAGCCTTTTGGGGGCCCAGGGCATAAGATAGTGAGCCCCTTAGTGGTTGGGGGCTCACTAGCTAACGCCTATAACCGGCCCTGAGAATACCTATAATTAAATATACAGCTCTGGAAAAAATTAAGAGACCACGCACCTTTTTTTTCCCTTTCCAAAAAAAGTCAAAAAGGAATGTTTTGAGTGAGGAACAGAAGGGTTAAAATTAAGAGACCACTGCAAATAGAACGCTTCTGTTCCTCACTCAAAACTTTCCTTTCAACGTTTTTGGAAAGGAAAGAAAAAGGTGCAGTGGTCTCTTAATTTTTTCGGGGGCTGTATTATGTTTAACAGGTATCCTAAGGGATTATAGATATATATTCTACTAAGGTTTTTTCAGGGAATTAGAATTCCCCCAGAGCATCGGGGGGGGGGGGGTTACCTTCTCAGTAATGAGGCCTTGCAGTATCTGCCAGCGGCGATTCATGTTTCCCAGGCGCTCGGCGAAGTCGGTCTTGTCGCTGCGCTTCCCCTCCACGTCTTGACTGCTGATCTGGAGCACCGATTGGTTGACAAAGTCCACCGTCAGCTGTTTACATGTCAGGTCTATACGGAACCCCTGGAGAAAGAGACCGGGGGGTAAGAGGGTGGAGGGGGACAGAAAGAGGGCAAAAGAAAGCAAGAAAGAGTGAGAGAGAGAGAGAGAGAGAGGATCCGTTTGATATAATATGATAGGTTTAGCAGAAGTGACAGAAAAACAGAGAAGGGGGAAACGAGAGCATATCAGAACACTCACTCAAAGCATTTGAATGAGTTTGTGATTTTTCTCTGAGAAGTGCCTGCTGAACTATCTCACCTTATACTTCTGTAGGTAGTTCTGAACAACTTCGGACCCCACCGCTCCCGTAATCCTTTGCTGGTCCTCCTCAATCACGTTCTCCATGAGAGAGATCCAGCTCATCAGCTCCGTGATGGCGTGACGCGATGCCAGCTTCTCCATCTGCAGCTGAATGAACAAACACAAAATCCTGGTGAAGTGGGGTCTTAAGCTACATCCCGCAGTTTCCTTAGTTCTCACTGGACTAACACCACAGTTGCAATTAGCTCCACTTTGTTTGGTTACATTGGGAAGGATATATTAGTTAGATAGGGTTGAAGCAGGCAACTAAATTCAGCTGCGGGCTGATTTTGGACAGGGCAGATTGCCATGGGTTGGAACACATTAATGTTCATGAAAACAAGTGATTTGTACACTGCAAAATGACCACAAGGTATTTCAAAATAATAATTCAATACATCGATTACCAGGAGACAATCACAAAATGTTTTCTATTTAAGCAAATACAATTTCCCAAAATATTTTTTTTCCCCAAATTCATGGAAATGTCCAGTCTTTTATGACCCCCCCCAAAAAATAAAGGATAAAGGCCTTTTGCCAACTATTGCTACGAGAATATGGCAGCATAGTTATCAAACTTTAGACTGATCCCAGACCTGGTGTAGTTTCTCCTGCACCACTGGGATGCGTGTGAGAAGCTCCGCCCACTGCGTGTCCACCTGGGCTAAAGCAGATCTCAGACCAGCCGTATCCACTCTCTTTAGCCGCAGCAGCTGGTTGCCTGTACTCAGCACTGAGGAGCGCAGAGAAGACCGCGCATCCACCTCCTTGTAGAACTCCTACATGGAGACGAGAGGGGACAGATACGGACGTGAGGTTTCACCTCGATTGATGAACCCACTTCTTGGTGTTGGAACTGAAAGTACGACTCAGAGGTTTTCCTGACCCACTGACCTCACAACACAAACTGTACTTCTGTTTGATATGTCCATCTACACATGTATGATCTTTATTTGAGCGAATTTGCAGCATCAGAAAAACAACTTGTGACATCAAATTAAGTGGATTATAAATAACCGATATTTAAGAGGATGTCTGCTATTTTAATGTGGAAACTAAACAATTACAATCCTTACAAAACAATAAACTATAACGTGTCCTGCAGGGCAGGAAAATGTTTGCAACGACTGGATGGTCAAATTCATAAACATCAGCTGTTGTAACTTTAGGTCTTTCTCCGTCTCACTCACCAAGAAGGCATAAAGGTGGTCCCTGACCGTCTCCAGCTCCTGTAGTACGGTCACAGACTGAGTGGCCCAGAACTCCAGGCGGTCCAGGGCTGACCGTAACCACTGACTTAACTCTGCCGACTCACTCTGATACCTATAAAGTCACATAACATGACAACAGATGTTCAGTTCTGGGGTTTCACTTTTAGATACTCATCTATACTTGATCCATCCTGCAAGTGCACAAGCCAACTCTTTTCACTTGGCCTGCCATGTGTAGGTGACAGCACAATCAGCATTGAAACTCAAGTGCTACTACTCATATCCAGAGAAACAAACATCTGAAATACACAAATGGTTTTCGTGCATAATAAAACATTCGCCAAATAATGTTTCCAAACAAATGTCTCTGTTTTAAATGTGTTTAAATGTATGTGACATTTACATACATTTGAAAAAGCAATTTTTTTATTTTTATTTAACTTTTTACAAAAACATACTTTTCTGTATCTTATCCATAAGGGCTTTGATCAACTATGAAACCAAGCCAGCTAATACCCTCACATTGCCCAACCCTCTCATCCTCTGACCTGCTCCAGTGTTTGAGGGTGGAGTCGAGGCGGTGCAGCTCCTTGTTGACCTTGGTGGTGGAGCACAGCCAGTGATCTCCCAGCTGGGTGAGCTGGTTCTCCAGGTCCGAGCAACACACAGACAGGAGCAACCTCTTCCCGTCCTCCAGTACCTGGTAGAGCTGAGGCTGGTGCTCCGTCAGACTGGCCTTCATACGCTAGAAAGGGAGAAGGGGGAGGAGAGGATGTGTGTACAACCACCCGTAAGATACAGAGCCCAAAACCAGGGTGTTTCTGAAGATGGGAACTGGGTAAGGCAACGAGACCACTGTTACTTCGCAGTTTTTCCATCTAGATTTTCTGCTTGCTACTTTGTCATGTTACTGCACGGGCAATAAAAACATTTCACTGAACCTATAGTAACACAACAATGATTTCCTATGGACACCTGCGTTTGTATTCTAGAGGGAGATGCCTTGACGTGTATTTGGTTGCGTTTTTCATTGCCAGGTCAATCAATGAAAGGAAAGGGTAAAGGGAAATGTGTCCGTTTTCAAACAAGGTCAAACCAAGATTTGGCTTTCGTATTAAACCCATCCGAACTGGAGTTGTGCGGCGCTCTCACGGTTAGCCCGGAGAGCAATTACAGTTAGTTGCCTTGCTCACGGAAAAAATAAATGTTTTACCTCGTCAGCTCTGGGATTCAATCTAGCTGATCAGATGCTTTACCTGCTAAGCCACCAGCCATATTGTCAGAAGGCGTTCATGGCGATAGGTGTGTCGTGTACCTGGTACAGGGCGATCCTGTCGTTGAGTCTCTCCTTGGTCTCTTCCACCAGACCCACCGTGGGCATACTGCACTCTACAGCCTCCAGCTGTCTGCACAGAGCCTGGTAGTCATCCACAAACCTGCTCCACGACTGGAGGACGCAGACAAGAAGGGAAGGGTTCATTAATTAGCTGATCTAATTGCTTAGCAACTCAAATAAGGTGTTGTACTCTGCCGCCCGTTTGCTCTGTTGCTGTCATCTACTTTGACTGACCCTATTGTCTATTAAAACTATTATTTTTTTATTTTTGGGCACTGTGTAGAATCCTGCCTCTAAGCAATAACACAACTTGTCGACTTGTCTTCCTCCCTTACCGAACAAGATCTGGAATAGTATTACCTAGTCCAGGATGGGTTAGGGTTAGGTTGGGATTGACAGCACTGCAACTGTATAAAGCGATTAGGAGATTACAAGTAATGCAATCTGAAAGAAGGACTGGCGAGAAAGTTTAGATTAGATTTAGATTAGTTTCAACTTTATTGGCAGTGAACAAGTACAAGTGCAATACAACTAAATGCAGTAAATAGGGAATATGTAAATGGGGAATGTCAGTCATTCAGATCAATTTTATCGAAAAATATTATTTAAAAAATTAACTTCAAACATTAACTGCAGATTTGCTTTTACTACCAGTAGTCATTTTTGCTTTTATGCTAGTATTACAGCAAGATTCTTCCATATTGCCTTCATAAGGCAACTAATTTAACATATACATCATTGTGTAGACATTGTATACAGTGGGATGTGACTGGTCTCAGGCAACACCATCTCCATATTTCTTACAACATATTAGTCAATTCATCCATCCATTCCTTCATCCATCCATACCCCCCAGTATGGAACCATTCACGTCATGTCTGCGTAAGTAGCGAGCAGGTACCATTCCACCCCCCCCCCCTCACCTCCAGTATTCCCTCCAGCTCGACTCCTCTGCGATGGGCCTGTTTGAGGACGTTGCGTCCCAGGGCCAGGGTCTCCTCCAGGACTTGGCTCTCCCTCTGGACCACCAGGCCGCTCACCTTACTGTAGAACGTCTGCGTGAGGATCATGTGACACTCCAGTCCCTGGAAGAACTCCTAGAGAGAAGGAGGTGGCAAAAGGGGGTATGAGAGTAGAAATGCATTGTCATGTTAAAAAGAAGCAATACTTACATAGACCGTATTTGTATGCTCAGAAACTGGATATGGCAACGTAATAGACCTTCAAATATTGTGGGAGGGTTGGTGGGTGAACATATACAGTATAAACATATACCCCAGTGAAACAGGATGTCACCACTTAAGAGTTCCCTAACACTCTTTACTCACTGTAACATAATGGTATGAGCACATCCTATATATTATTCCCTTATAGATGAGGTACCTATGGTGTTCACAGGGCCAATGTTAGCATCTGTCTTCTGCAGGAGGGATGAGCAGTGTGGAGGCAGTATAGTGAAGGTAAACAGTCTGGAGAAGGTTTGATGCAGTCTCTGTTGGACAGACACGTTGTATCACAAAACCCTCTTCTGGAGGACTTTACCTTGTGCTTGTCCAGTAGTATTTGGACTTCGATGATGGAGCCCACGGTCATCTTCTGGTCGGCGGCCATCTTATCCTGTGCGGTGTCAACCAGATCGGCGAGGTCACGCAGGGCACTCTCATACTGGGCCTTCAGACACAGGCTGTGGTTTAGACTGCTGCGCCGAGAGCCCACCATCAACACCAGCTCCTCAAAAGCATCCTGGGGACATGAGTAATGGATAATATAGAGTCAAACGTAGATATATGTGATGAAATGAGGCTCGGCTAATGTGCATCACCACATAGTAGTCCCAACCACACGACAGCCAGCGGCGCGATCAAAGGTGAAACTAAACGTCTTCTTGAACGAAAACTGTGGTGGACAGCTTGCCTCCACAAAGGAGTGTTTAGACTGCTGCACCACCTGGCTGATTTTCCATTTAAAACCTCCCTGACGAACACAGCTATGTTCTGGTGAACAATAGTGAGATCCTTCTACACCTCTGGCACCACCAAGGTTCTACACCAACTTTGTTAACAAAAAACGCTTCACAGTAGCGATACCACAGCTTTCGGCCAATCAGCATTCAGAGTTACAACCACCCGTACTGTTACCTGTAGTTTCAGTAGCTCCTGATTGGAGACCTGGTCAGGGTGTAGTCCCTCGGCTCTGCTCCTCAGCTCCGCAACCCTCTGCTCAAACTCCCTAAGACCGTCCTCCGCCTCTGACAATGTCTGTTCACAGGAAAAGTGCTTGAAATATATGTGTGCGTGTTCATGCACAGTTCAGTAGATAGGTCTATGTTTTACCATCACCGTACCTCAATCTGTTTGGGGGCAGGCCTGTCTACGGCTCCAGCCATCCTCTGCAGAAGCTGGTGTTTACTGTCACTGAGAGCTGTGAACAGCAGTCTCAATTCAGTCTGGTGGAGGAGAACATAAGGTGTCAATGGGGATAATAGATTGACAGGTGGACACTGAGCTTTCAGTGATTTTTGTGTTCTGGCAGGCCTACAATGTGGTTACTATAATTAGATTTGGATATAGCTGGAGTTTATCTGAATATTTAGGAATAGTCCTCCTCCGAGTTTGAAATAACATTCTGCTACAAAATAACTCCTGTTCATTCAATGTAATAGCATAACTAGAAACAAAAAATATGAGGTGGTGCTTTGACCAAGTTCAACACTGAGTTTATAAACGCAAGCATACACACACCCACACCCCAACACCCTACCTGGAAGCTGGTGTTTTGCTCCAGTCTATCTTTCATCGATTCACAGTGTAGCTCCAGGGTTTGGTCAAGCAGGCCCAGTCTCTCTTGCAGCCCATCCAGAGTGTATTCTATCAGGGCCTGCTCCTCCCCTCCACAAAGCCTCCTCCATCCTGCTCCTCCTCCTACCAGCAGCTCCCGGCAGTGGCTCAGCTCCTCTGTCACCTCTCTCACATCCTTACTCAAGCCCTTTAGGCAAATAGGAAAAACCTTTATTTAACCTGTGACATTACCATTCATCCCAGTCCTAAACTGTCTTACACGCTGTTAGGTTACATTAAAAAAAGTGTTAATATGTACTAACCCAAGCTTGCCAACAAAGAACTAGGCTGCCAACTTCCTGTTTGGCTGATGGGGAGTTGGAAGTTTTTTTTACTCAAACATTCTCGGAACATATGTCTACTCAGAGAATTCAGCCGGTTTCAAATGCAAACTACGCCCTCTCCTTTGAGTCACATTCATTCCTGTCAGTAAGTGAAACACCATTCATTTTTAGTATTTCTATAAATACAAATTACATATACTGCATATTTTTCTATATAAAGTAGTATTGGCATTTATATAGTAAATGTTTGTTGCACAAGAAACAGTATTAGCTGGTCTGTTACTGGAATTTAGCATTTGGCCAAAGTTCAAATAAGGTCTGTTAATTTTTCTTTTTCCACTAACACATGTTAAAGTAAAAATGTTGGAACAGAAATCTGTGGCATTTTTGCATATCCCCATTTCCCTTAGGACACCCTCAGAGATTGGGTCACAGCCTGGGATCCCCCAAAATTGACAGATACCCTGTAGGAATCAGGGCTAACTTCTGAACACAACACATACGGCTAGGCCGCTAATCTAGACTGCCTCTGGCCTGTGGTTACCTCCAGGTTGCAGAGCTGCGTCTCCGTGTCTTCTGACAGCAGCACAGGACCGGACAGGACGTTGTTCTCTGCGCTGTCCAGCCATGACGAAGCTGCCGACACGGCCGCGTACAGCTCCTCCTGCACGGCCGTGCCCGTCTTACTGTCAGCTCCACTCCCCGGCTGTAGACGTGTAACAATTTTATTTTACAGCAAGCACCTCCACGTCATTCACCTGAAGCGACTACGTTAATGTATCTGGAGAGGCTTAAAGATGGCCTCCAGTGTGTTTGTATAACTTCAGCCAAGTAGTGGTGAAAGTGTGCTTGTGGGCCAAAACGTGTCTTTTTGTGTACTACATCATCCAAGGCCGTATACGGCTTAAGATCCCAGAATTCATCTTTGACTAATCACAAAAAGGAATATTAATGTTTGCAAACCCAATGGCATTCTGTGCTACCTTATATAATACAGTATATACCAAGTGTGTGTGTGTGTGTGTGTGTGTGTGTGAGAGAAAGAGATACCTCTCGGGTCAGCATCTCCAAAGTCTGGCAGCAGCCCTCAAACAGAGCCCTGGGGGAATGGCTGTCCTGTCCAACGGCCTCTGCCCGGAACACAACCCCGGGGCTGGACACACAGGACCTGTGGAGAACCTGGGGAGAACATAGATGGGAGCTTCAGATATTACTAGAACCTCATTGTAAATGAATGGTTACTACAAAGGATGAAGGTAAAACAGCAATGTAAGTTTTTCATTTGTAAAACCTTTTACACACTTGTAAAAAAAACTGCAAGCTTGGAATTACTTTTGTAATTGTTAAAACGTTTTGAAAACTTGTAAAAAAGATTTGCAAACATTGGAATTACTTTTGTAGTTGGAAAACGTTTTGCAAAATTGTAAGAAACACTCGCAAACTTGGAATAACTTTTGTGTTTGTATAAAGTATTTGCATACTTGTAACAAACTTGATATTTGGAATCATCCAACTCATTAATAACACTTGCCAACGTAAAATACGGACGCTCAGAGTTTTGTCAGAAAAATGTGGCTAGAACTGCGACAAAATGATTTTTATTTGTAAATCACTGTCTGCACGTTTCACATCGTTTTCAACTGGAGATACCCATGAGGACTCTAATTGGCAGGCCATTGCTTTTTCTCACCAATGAACTGAATGCACCGTGAACGCAACACGTTTTCACCTTTTAACCAGTCTGAGTAGATTCTGGAACACGTAGCGCGAGTATTTCAACCGAGCGCCACGGTTTCAACCGGTTTCAACACGCAGTGATGCAGAGGAAGAAAAACATGGCAAAGCACGGTCGGCTCCTCGTACCTCCGTTTTTGATAGGATAACAAACCTTTTAGATGATTTAACCACCTACCTAGATCAATGCACAAAGTTTTACTGGAGTCTACTAGCTACATTACTAAAATGTAAATCTAGCAACTAGCAAGGAATTTACATGGCTAATGACCGTTTTGTCTTTTGCATGGAAATTTATTTACCACAAGAATAATAGAAATTCACTTTGCATGATTCATATTTTGTATTAGACTAGTTTGGTCGTATACATTCCAGCTTAATATGGTTCACATCATAACGTGTATTTTTTGTTTTTATCATTTAATGTGTTTGCATTTGTTCAACACATTAGTTTAATCTGCTAGGTCTGGCATCACTTTTTGGCGAAAGGTTTGGATTTAATTTAATATATTTTTTACTTTATTGTAATTTCTGCTCCAAAGAGAACACATTAGATTAGATTCTACTTTATTGTCATTGAACAAGTACAGTACAACAAGATGCAGTTTGTGTCTAACCAGAAGTGCAAACAGGATACAGTTTCATTATGAAATATCATATGCAAAATGGTAACTAGCCATGTCAATTCCTAACTAATTATCGTTTTTCCATTAGCACGGTATTATTCCAATAACGTTTATATTGTTTTCATTCAAAACAGTTTTTCGTACTTTTCAAATGCATTGTCACGTTGAACGAACTAGAAGATAAAAGGTTAGGTATTCAAAAACTGACGTACGAGCGGGATGGAGAAGCCCACCATGCTGAGACCTGTTTTTTCTCCTCTGCATCACTACGAGTTGAAACACCGGCGCTGCGTGTTCCAGAATCTCATCAGATTGGTTAAAAATGTGAAAATATAAACGGACTCACCATGCATTCAGTTCATTGGTCAGATAAAGCTATGCCGTGCCAATCAGAGTCCTCATGGTATCTACGCTTGCAAACGCTGTAAAACGTACGACCGCAGATTGTTATTGACAAATTAAAACATAATATCACAGGTCTTGCGGAATTTTTATAACAAAACTCTGTGCGTCCGTATTTAACACTGGCAAGTGTAACTAATTAGTTGCATGATTCCAAATATCAAGTTAGTTATAAGTATGCAAATCTTTTTTTACCAGTTTGCAAAACGTTTTGACAACTACGAAAGTAATTCCAAGTTTGCAAATATTTTTTACAAGTTTACAAAACGTTTTTACAAATAAAAAACTTAGGTCACTGTTTTATCTTCATACGCAGCTAGCTGACAACTGGGATCTTTCTGGCTTTAAAGAGTGTTTCATAGAGGTGAATATAATAGATATCTAAACTATACGTACCGGGTTGATTTGCTCCTGTTCCAGGGAGTTAAGTGACAGCTGCAGTTTGGTGCTCTGGTCTTTACTCAGACACTCCCATTTCTGTTTCATCTGGTCCTGAAGGGTCAATGTCTCTAACAACACACCAGGCATGTCTTGACTATAGGCAAGGAGAAAAGACAATTAGGGAAGTAGTAAAAGTATAAACAGAGAATCCCATGGTAAAACTATATTTGAAATAAATGGGTTTTTTTTGACTGATTTTAGGATGTAAAAACAAACATTTATTTTTTATGCATTTTTTAAATGTATTTTAATACCTGACATTTGTAAATGTATTTGAAAACAATTTTTTTTATCCCCTATATCTCAGATTTTTTTTACCATGAAAGTAAAAGGGTGCGTGCGTGTGTGAGTGAGAGAGAGAGAGTTCTTGAGTTAGAGTGAAAGTGAGAGAGAAAACGTACCTGTCTCTATCGGGTGAGGTCTGATGGGTGAGAATCTCCTCCCCTACGCTGGCTACAGACTTTAGCAGCCTTCTCTGCTCGGCTAGCTGCTCCTCTAGCTCCTGCAAACAACACAGAGCAAGAATGCACACGTCACCAGTCTGAATAAGAAATCCAACACAGTTAAAACCCAACAGAAATACAACTACACCATCACACATCACAACAAGTTATAACGTTTCATAACGTAGGCAAGAGCGATGTCATTTCCTACCCTCTGTCGTTGCTGGTTGTCGTGGTGTTGTTGCGTACGAGTGGAGCGAGCCTGCGACAGCCAGTCCTGTACGTTGGGGCTCTGGGACAGTACCGAGTCTGGCTCACTGTCTTCCTGCTCCTGCAATGAACCCTGGAACAAACGCAGAGGTTACGCTTTGATATCTGTGGGGGGGGGGTGTTTTTATGACAATCCGCCAGTAGCTGTCCTCATGCGAGACAGTAGGCCTTTATGACTGAAACATTGCCTTTGTGCCCACACAAAACCACTACTGACAGAGATGCGCAGCACTATTCAACAACGCACCAATACACAAGAGGCAGGTGTCCGCTCAAAACTGTGTTTGCTTTTTTTCTCTGTGTTGGAGTAAATATGACATACAGACTAATAGAGAGAGGAAGAGAGATGTAGTGGACACAGTGAAAAGAAAATGTGAATCGGGAGAAAGAGAGGAGACAACAGAGAGAGATGTTAAGAGAAACAAACACGAAAAGAGAGTGAGAGAAAGACTGAGCGAACAGAGGCTAAAGCCCAAGTCGTACCGCCGCTGTGAAGACGCCTCACCTGGATGTCGACCTGCTTGTCCTGTAGCATCCTCTGCAGCTCCACCAGGCTGTCTTTCAGAGAGTGCAGTTTGAAGATGAGCTGCTCAGCCTCGCCCCGCGTTCCTGCCCGCCCCTCCAGAAGGAGGCTCTCGCTGTGGACCGACAGCTCTGACAGAGAAGCCACTTTCTGCTCGATCTGAAACAGCATGTTCTGCCAGGACAGGGGTAAGCCGTGAGGCCAGGCCAACCACCGACCGCAAACTGACCACCAGCCTGACCAGTGTCAATGAAGTACGCCAGAGAGCAAGTACGTGACAGCAACCCTGACTTACTAATCACATGGTCAAAGAGGTTATCTAGAATGCTGATATTATCAACTCCTAAACTAATAATAACGCAGGAGAGGGAACCATGTGTACTCTCGGGAACAACAACATTCAATGGGAGGTGGGCGTTCCCATCCGCAAAAAAAGCTTTCATTGGCTGAGGGCAGTGAATGACAGGCAGTGTTCTACAAGGTCAGAGGCCTTGTTTCCATGACTCACTTAGAAGCGCTAGCGTTAGTGCTTGCTAGATGCTGCTTCTCTGGACAACCTCACACAGAGGCTCTTTCTCTGACGTTCTCTCACTCTGTCTTATCACACACACATACACACACACACACACACACGTTACTCTTCAACCTCCGTCACCAAATCTATACGACAACACTGCTCCAATGAGTTGTTCAGAACAAGGACGACAAAGTAGAAACAACAGGATAATGGTGTGGGGGGAAAGGGCAGATTTGCATGTCTTTCCTACTTTCAGTGGGCGACTCAGTGACTCTGAGGTACTCAGTTGTAGGGCTGGTAATTCCTTGCTCACAGCTCCCTCCACAATAGTCTCGTAACTGGATGTCATTATCCTCCGTTCAGAGCGGAGCTTCCGTTCAGAAAGAGACGTGAATCTCTCTCAGGGCCGCTCATTGGCCTCCAACTCCGACTGTTATTAGCAGTTAATAGCCTCTCTCAAATCCCGCACAATCCCTTCAATATCTCTCATTCTTTAAGATCTCCTTTTCTCTCCCATCCTCTCCACTAAAGTTTCCTTAAAGTAATAGCAGTCACACAGATGTCTGTACCTTAAACCCCTCTCAGCCCCTACTCCCACTCCCCCCACGGGGGTCCTTATCTGTGGGCTGCAGTCTGACAATCTGTCCCCCTTTGGGCGGGTTGATCTTAGACCTGAGCTCCACCAGAGCCATATGCCAACCTTAATCAGCTTACTGTCCACCCATTTGCTCTCAAAACACAATTCCACTTGGAATACTTGGGACCTGGAAGTTATTACACAGAGTTTAGTCTCATAGTATGCAAGTGTAATACTTCAGGTGTTTGTATCAGATTTGCATCAGTTTGATGGTTTGAGGCAACCGGTCAGTACTAAAATAACTTAACCTTCGGTGTAAAAAAGTGTTTGGTTATACAACATATACACAGTGGGCACTCTGACACCTTTGCCTTAAGGAGTTCACAACACTGATCCGGGATCATCTGCATTTACCACACTTCTAGTGAACCACAAGGACCAGACAAAACACACAAATGTCCCTGGATCAGCTCAATTTCCACTGATCAGTTATGTGGAGGATGTGGCTGGTTCAACATGGTTAGACCCAGTAAGAAATGAAACCACCAGTTCGAAGAACATATTCTCTCAGAGTTCCCAGTGTCCTGTTAAGACTACCCCGCCACGCCCAAAACCCCGCCCGATTTCACGCCCCCACATCGTCACCTGGCAGTCGATCAGCTGCTCCTCCATATCCATGTCCTCGGAGTGTGTCTGGAGGGCGGAGCTCAGCGTGGCCTTGGTGCTGTGGAGCCAGTGGTCGAGCTCCTGTGCCTCGCTGTGGTACCGCTGCAATGCCTGCTCCTGCCTCTGCTCTTCCAGCTGCTCGCTCAGGCGCTCCTGCAGGGGGCGCCGACACAACCAACATCTTTACCGTCATGTCCGCGGGATTGGGAGGAAACCAACCGTGCCACTGCGCAACGAGAGCGGCTATGGCAAACAACTCCTTTATGACGACGCGCTCCGTTTCGTGCGCAACGACAGACCCACCTCCAACAGCTGCCGTTTGCCGGAGGCCTTCATGCGGATGGTGGCCATCCTCTCCCCCAAGACGGTCAGGGTGGAATGCAGCGCCAGCTGGTCCCCGGGGTCGCCGTCCAGGCCGTCGCAAAGCTCCTCGCTGAAACACGTCTGCAGGTCGCCAATCTCTTCCTGAAGCATCAGGATCTCGTCCATCAGGGCCTGGGGTGGGGGGGGGTGTTGGTGGATACACTTGATATGTTACTGAATATGGCAATATTGTCATTTTCTGGTTGGGCGACTCAGCATTTTGCAGGCCCTCTACTAGCCCTGTCCTGTTGCTGCACTGTTAGCATTGAGTCAGGAGACAGCGTCGCGCCCATCTCTCTGATCCGGGCAAGGGCAAGCGCAAATAAAATATCACCACATCTATTTCTTCTTACAAATCTCCCCTTCTCTTTTCCTCTCTGTGTCTTGGTCCTTTTCCCAATTTCCCCCGAAATGCTCTGTCACTCCTTCTCTCCTTTATCAAATTTCCCCTCCCTCTCACCTGATGTGCGGCCATCTGGCTCTCAGGGCTCTTGCGGGCCTCCAGGCCCTCATTGAGAGCCCCCTCAATGGACTCCATCTTGGTGGAGATGGACTGGAGGGCCTCTTGGTAGTGCTGCTGGCGTTCCAGCGCCTCGTACAGAGTCTTCTGCTTCTCACTGATCTGCGAAGCGAGTGAAGGAGAGGGAGGGAGAAAGAGCAAGAGAGAGAAGGGGAAACAGAGAGATGACGTCAGAATATTGAATTCACTTATGGGACTAATGAATGGTACCAGGCCTAGAAAAAACATTAAAACAACGAATGGGTCAAAGGTTAGACAGTTATGGTTTGGGCCTTTTGGTGGGGACATACCACATTCTTGAGTGTTTCCCAGGACCGCTGCAGATCATCCAGGTTGGCATTGGACTCCAGAGACGGGTCGTACAGTTCCTGTAGCGGGGCGCGACTCAGAGAGGCCCGTCCCTGCCATACAAAACATATCAGTGTGGGTTTGATGTCCTTCATGTCCGTCAATGTAGTAATTTGCCAACTACATACCGGAAGCCTTTCAGAACATTTAGGACGTGGGGCTCTCGAACAAGCAGGATCATTAACAGAATTTCAGTGTTACAGTGTGATATTTTAAGGCAGTGTTCTCGCTTTAGCAGAGACTGCATTCACAGTAAATGTTGTGTATGTCGGCTGCATCAGAAATGACATATTAATGTCAGGTGCCAAGGTCCAGTGGTAAGAGTCCCGCCTACAGTGAGATCATGAATGACCAATGAAGATTGACCAACATTCTTGTGTAAACATTTCCAAGGCAGGGCACGCTCTCACCCCCTCCTCCCATAACACACGCGTGTTCACACAAATGTGAAGGGGTAATGCTAGGAGCTCAACGGGCTTTGTCTTTGGCACAAGTCAACTGTTTCCATGTCAGTATGTAGAACTGCTTCAATTCATGTCCCGCTCTCTACAAATGCTTTCCTCTTCCCCCTCAGCCTTTCGCCATCCTACCTTCTCTCTTTCTGTGCTGAAAATCTATTTAGTTTCAGTGTTAAAGCTCTTAATTTCTGCTAAACTGGGAGATTCCATTATCAGTAAGACACACAGGCAGTTACTTGTGATTCAAGTGAGACAAACTCTTACTGACTATTCTCCCAAAAAAGCTAGCTCGGTTAGCAGACCATTTCGGCATTTATGTTGTTGACCACATATCGGCGATGGAGGTGAATGTATGATGTGCCTGCCCAAGCGAGTTTTGACTGTCTTTGCGTTGTCATGCAGCAACTTACAGTACCTTTCTTAGATCTCAATGTTCCTTATGTTGCGCTTGTTGTTCCATTTATTAGTGGAAATGTCCTTGAGCTAGCAACCGATTAAAAGCAGATTCAAAGCCTGCTGTCGGGACAAGTTTGAACAGCTGACGTATGAGGGTAGCAAGGCCAGGTGAATTGGTTGGTGGCCAGTTAGGGGTTATATATTACCTGGTTAAGGGGAGGGTCTGCATTAGCCCCTGGCGAGGGGGAGCGACAAGCAGGAGAGGAGACCTCGCTGTTGGTGCCCTCCTCCCCTGACTCCTCTGTTACGGGGGATAGGAGTGTGTGACAGCGACCAGCCGTCATCTGACCACATACACGCGTGTGTGCGCATACAAACACATAAGACAGAGAGAATGAGACAGAGGCCAGAAAGAAAGATGAGAGAACAGGAAAAAATACCCAAAGACAAAACAGTGATTAAGAAAATAAAACACAGAGAGAGAGGACATGAGCATTAATAAGGGTGTGGATGGCTAGAGCATTGTAGAGCAAGCACACTGCTGATTAATCCCACAGAATCAAATGGCATCCCAAGCATTACAATCAGATCACATTACAACTATTGATAGAACACATTCTCCAAGCAACACACATAGAAACACTTTGGAAACCTTTCAGTTGCACTGAAAGTGCAGGGATATGCTTAAAAAGTATTGAAATAACTATAAAATGCACTATAAACTTAAATGTTTATATATAGCTTCCAGGTACTGTTCTGCACTGCAGCTCTCTGCAGTTAAATGTATGGTTGGTAGACTTAAACTGAAACTGCAAGGCAATGAATGCCCCACTTTCTTTTTTTTACTGGATTCATCTGGAAAAAGGAATGTCCAGTGCCGGGAAGTAAAACTCCTGCGCAAACACTTATGCATACTGAAGGGACAGCTAAACACAGTTCTTCAGGCATACACCTCATTGTCTGCATGCGTTAGCATACATATACACACACATACACAAAGTAGCCTGATGTCGAGCTTACACGAATGTATCCCTGTTATTTGAGAGCAGAAAGTACGGCAACAACCTGTTGACCATGACAACATAAACAAAATGTATTTTTTTCATTTTTTTACCCCCTGCTTCTCTATCCTGTATGTGATGTAAGAGAGGCTGGTTCAGCCAGTATAGAGTTACCAACAGACATTTGGACAAAGGAAGCAAGTGTGCTGCAACTGCCCGTGACAACAGAGTAGAGCGACAAAGTTATCTGCCAGCCTGTCTCCCTTTTAATCTGCCCGTCTCAGTGTAGACAGCGGCCCTGAGACGGGAAACTTACGGGGCTGCTGCCTGTGGAATGCCATGTGGAACTTGGCTGACAGAGTTTGACCTCGTTATAAGTCACCATGTTTTTTTTCCCTTTTCTGGGCCCTATGATGCAACACCAAGCAATGTCCCGCTAATAGACTGGCATGTGTGGGAACTGTTCTGGTAATGTGTGGTGGAAAAGTTATCAGATTAGTCTGGAAAACTTTGCTTAACAATAACAAATGAAAGAAAGTCCAGTCTATGCTGAAATTATACATCACACACACACAGAAATTCAAACTGTATCCTGTTTCCTGGCCCGTTGAGACAAAACACTCACACAAACAGCAACAGAGGGCAAGAGGGAAACTGATTTAGGGCTTGA
>JACXGI010000387.1:41702-85849 GCA_016801175.1 Esox masquinongy
ACACACACACACACACACACACACACACACACACACACACACACACACACACACACACACACACACACACACACACACAGCGCCGTACGGAACGCACGGGGTGATTTTCAATCGATGATCCCTCACCATGACGACGGAGGGGTGTGCTGGCGGTTGTTTGGTGGGCATCTCCTCATCGCTGAGCTCGTCCACGCCGTCGGACAGCCCCTCCACCTCACTGACCGTCAGCAGCATGGTGGCGTGCTTGGCCTTCACGGTCAGCATCTTACACTTGGAGTTCAGGGACGCTATCTGCTCCTGGTAGCCTCGGATCTTCAGGGCTAGCTCCTGTCAAAACATACCCAACCACCAGTCAAAATGCACCCACCCCCCCAATGGGTTCAGCACTTCGTGGTTCAGTCCACAATCAGAAAATCAATAGGTCCGGCCCCTGAACAGGGGAGGGGGGTAGCTAGGTTTAGCGTTGAATGCGGTGCAGAAAAAAGCACCAGCGAGGGAAGAATAAGTGGAGCGAGATCATTTCTGTTCTTTCTCTCCGCTTTCTCTCCCTCTCGGCCTGACAGTGTGAATGTGTATGAGAGAAGGAATAGCACAGACTCTGGCTACATACACACACACACACAAACACACACACACATAGACTCTGGGCTCTCCGAGCCAATCAGAGCAGCACAGAGGCGGGTGAGTCACAGTGGTAAGCTCGATAGGACAGGATGTTTGGTAGACAGCTAACCGAAGCAGTGCAAAATCCCTCCACCACTCTCACATTATACACACAAAGGGTTGAGAGACAGGAAGTGAGATCACAAACCCCCCTTCACTTTTCTCTTTTCTTCCCTCCTGCTTCCTACTCCCTCCCTACTCCCTCCTCCAATCCTAAGGCGTAATTCCCTGACAACCAGAGAGTGGATAGGAGAGGGAGGGAGAACAATGTGACTATGTGGGTGTCAGATTACAGCCCAGATGAGATCAGGCCCCCGCCCTCCAGATAGTGGGTGGGTGCCCTGATGGTCAGGTCACGTGACCCAGTGGACCAGTAGAACTGCGGCTATCAGCTCAGCTGGTCTCTGTTGAACTTAAAGACACTCAGCCAAGCCAGATGACTGCAGCAGAGAGAACAAGACCGAGCTGCAATCAAACACAAGTACACGGGAATGTGTGTGGATGAGTGTAACTCCTTCAAGTATGTCTGTGTGCCTCTTTCTGTCTCGTGGAGGAATCAAATGCATATTCAGTGTAGTGTGAAACCTGCAGTACAGGCAAACGGCCTAAAATCAGTAGTCTGATATTGCAGTTGGGTAGCTACAACAAATCAACTCAGAACCTTCTACATTTTTAGGAGTCATTCTCTGTGTGCACAGTGTCATTGCAGGGGAAACCAAATACAAAAGGAATATTTTGGAGATGGACAGAGAAATAGAGAGAGAGGGAGAGAGAGAAAGAGAGAGACGGTGTATGCTTAATAGCCACTCTGCTAGAAGCAGGGTTTGAACTCAGTAGCTAGTATTTTCTACTCTATTCAGGCCATGTGATTAACTAATTTCGACAGTTTGTTTATGTTCCATTTTAATTTGTGTGACTGTTCTTGCCTATAGGTGCATCAGAAAAATACTATTTAGCCTGGTCAAAGTTACCGTCAATGGGGAGATGACTATAATATAGCCACTGAATAATTTCCTGTCCCTCTTTTTATTGATCAGTTAGGAAACTAAGCTGGAGGAACTCATCCTGATATAATCCAATTCAGTTGAAAGCAATTTCTAGAGTAGACATGTTCATCTTTGGAGGTTTGAAATAGCATCTGCAGCAATAACCAACCAGAGCTTCAAAACAGCTGTGGAAAACAATTGTGAAACTGAGTAGGTTATGAAAACTAACATCCTATATTAGGATATAAGTCCCCCCATTTGACTCGTTTTTAAACTGTATTTTTTTTTTTACAATAATTTTACCAGGTAAGTACAGTTGTGCTCAAAAGTTTGCATACCCTTGGAGAATTGGTAATATACAGAACTGGAAAAAATTAAGAGACCACTGCAAAATTATCAGTTTCTCTGGTTTTACTATTCATAGGTATGTGTTTGAGTAAAATGAACAGTTTTGTTTTATTCCATAAACTACTGACAGCATTACACCCAAATCCAAATAAAAATATTATCATTTATTAGAGTATTTATTTATAGAAAACAACAACTGGTCAAAATAACCAAAAAAAAGATGCATTGTTTTCAAAGAAAACAAATTCATATTCATTTGTCAAAAACAAAATACTTGTTTTAACTAAGTGTTCAGAAATCAATATTTGGTGGAATAACCCTGATTTTTAATCACAGCTTTCATGCATCTAATCATGCTCTCCACCACTCTGTCACATTGCTGTTGGGTGACTTTATGCCACTCCTGGCACAAAAATTCAAATAGCTCGGCTTTGTTTGATGGCTTGTGACCATCCATCTTCCTCTTGATCAAATTCCAGAGGTTTTCAATGGGGTTCAGGTCTGGAGATTGGGCTGGCCATGACAGGGTCTTGATCTGGTTGTCCGCCATCCACACCTTGATTGACCTGGCTGTGTGGCATGAGCATTGTCCTGCTGGAAAAACCAATTCTCAGAGTTGGGGAACATTGTCAGAGCAGAAGGAAGCAGTGTTCTTCCAGGATAACCTTGTACTTGGCTTGATTCATGCGTCCTTCACAAAGACAAATCTGCCCGATTCTAGCCTTGCTGAAGCATCCCCAGATCATCACCGATCCTCCACCAAATTTCACAGTGGGTGCGAGACACTCTGGCTTGTAGGCCTCTCCAGGCCTCTGTCTTACCATTAGACGACCAGGTGTTGGGCAAAGCTGAAAATGTGACTCGTCAGAGAAGATGACCTTACTCCATTCCTCTATGGTCCAATCCTTATGGTCTTTTGCAAACTTCCGCCTGGCTCTTCTTTGCTTCTCATTGATGAAGGGCTTTTTTCTAGCTTTGCACGACTTCAGCCCTGCCCCTAGGAGCCTGTTTCGAACCGTCCTCACCGTGCGCTTCACCCCAGCTGCTGTTTGCCATTCTTTTTGTAGGTCACTTCATGTCAGCCTACGGTTGTTGATTGACATTCGAATGAGTTGATGGTCATCTCGGTCAGTGGACAGTCGTTTTCGCCCTCTGCCAGTCTGTAGTTTTGTTGTCCCCAATGTCTGTTGCTTGAGCTTGTTCTTATGAACCGCCGTCTTTGACAATTTCAGGATGGAAGCAACCTGACGCTCACTGTATCCCTCTGCCAGTAAAGACAGAATTGAACCCTTCTTTTCCTCACTCAAAGCTTTTATTTTCAACTCTTCTGTCATGCTGAATAGTTACTTTTTAATCAAAGGTAATTCAAATTACCTTTGAGGTACTACTTGCGCTGTTTATGCCATCCAGCTGGTCCTATTGCAAGAGGATTGTGATGACTTTTCCTCGTTAAATTAGACTTGGTTCAGGTAATCACCTAATCACTACCTCATTAAGTAAAATGAGGTGTACCTGTGTTGGAATTTAACAGACACTGGAATGGAATGGCTGCCATACATGTAGAGATGCTGATTTAAGAAAAATTAGGAGTGGTCTCTTACTGTTTTCCAGAGCTGTATGTACCATTTGTAAAGAAAACATGAGTGAGCAGGAAAAGCATGTCTTTTTCATGCTTCACAGTGGGGATGGTATTCTGTTCACTATAGGCCTTGTTGACCCCTCTCCAAACATAGCGCTTATGGTTGTGACCATAAAGCTCTATTTTGGTCTTGTCACTCCAAATTACAAGGTGCCAGAAGCTGTGAGGCGTGTCAAGGTCTTTTCGGGCATATTGTAACCAGGCTTTTTTGTGGCATCAGCACAGTAAAGGATTCTTTCTGGCAACTTGATCATGCAGCTCATTTTTGTTCAAGTATCGTTGCATTGTGCTGCTTGAAACAACCACACTGTCTTTTTCCAGAGCAGCCTGTATTTTTCTTGAGGTTACCTGTGGGTTTTTCTTTGTATCCAAAACAATTCTTCTGTCAGTTTTGGCTGAAATCTTTTTTGGTCTACCTGATCTTGGCTTAGTATCCAGAGATCCCCGAATTTTCCACTTCTTAATAAGTGACTGAACTGTACTGACTGGCATTTGCAAGGCTTGGGATATCTTTTTATATCCTTTTCCATCTTAATGAAGTTCCATTACCTTGTTATACAGGTCTTTTGACAGTTCTTTTCTGCTCCCCATGGCTCAGTATCTAGCCTACTCAGTACATCCAGGCTAGATACTGAGCCATGAGGGCTAACAAACTCATTAACTATACATACACAGACATTAATTGCAATTTAAAAAGCCACAGGTGTGGGAAATTAACGTTTAATTGCCTTTTTTTTTTTTAAAAACAACTTTATTTAGACAGATAATCTATTGATATTTATTTAAACAGAGAGTCCAGAGACTGTTTTTCAGCTGAGCCCTGTTTACAACACATTTAAAATACAAGAAGCTAACATAAAACAAAAAAGTACACCTTTAAAATACATAAAATTACAAAAAAAATTATTAGATAAAAACGCTTAAGAATAACAGTTACACTCAACATATAATTTCTTTGAATGTACTACTAGAAACCAAAGCATTCAGCTTGACACTTTTTTGCAATTCATTCCAAGCATAAGGGGCATGTCATGCAAATGTAGTTTTTCCCCGATCTGAATAAATCCGTGGGATCTCCAACACTAACCACTCATGGGACAGAGTTTGATAGCTGCCAGATCTCCACACTAATTTTGTAGTAATATAACTGGTCAGTTTATACATTAATGCTTTTAGACACATGTCATCCAGTGCCTGGACATCCTAGAAGTCAGTGCTCATCTAGCCAAATCCCAAGGTATTTGTAAGTGGGAACACAGCCTATTTCAGATCCATCCAGGGTACAAATCTTAAAATCATTTACATAATTATTTTTATGCTTAGAAGAAAAATAAATGTAATTTGTTTTCCCTGCATTCAGTGACAGTTTTAAATCAATAAAGGATTTTTGTAACTATAAATCAGACTGGAGATATGCAAATGCTTGAGCAGGAGATGGGGCAACAGCACGAAGTATTGTGTCAACAGCATAAAAATGATACTTACTGTACAGTTCCTCACTGTTTTACAGATGTCATTTATATAAATAAATGACATCTTCAAGTCAGGTTTTAACCTGTGTGTGTCACCTTGTGTGTCTGAAACAAGGCCAAACATTCAAGGGTATGTAAACTTTTGATCAGGGCCATTTGTGTGATTTCTGTTATCATTATGATTTAAAAAGGAGCCAAACAACTGTGATGACAAATGGCTTCCTATGATCACTATCCTTAAATAAAAGAGTTTTTTGCATGATCAGTCATATTTTCAAAATCAATTTCAAAATTTCACAATTTCTGTCATGGTATGCAAACTTATGAGCACAACTGTATGCTAAGAACAGATTTGTGATTTAAAACAACGACTTGGAAACAATTTTTGTTTTGAGTTTCACCTTCGCTCAGCGATTAAAACCAGGAACTCCTCTTAGACAGGGTTCTGTGTAATGACATCATAGATGTAAGTCCAGGGAGCCAATACAGATATATTTTTCTTATATTTTCTGTCCATCTTTATTTGTATATGACAAAGTAAAAAGAGATTCCCTCTGTTTTTGTGTGTGTGTGTGTGTGTGTGTGTGTGTGTGTGTGTGTGTGTACCAGTTTTACTAATACTTTTAATTACAAAAAATTCTTGCAATAAACTTTGTAGGGCCAATCGCCCGTCTTTTGGAAAATGGTTACAAAGGTTAGGGAAAATAGGATTTTGAATGGGAATCCTTTTTTAGGTTCCCACAAGATAGTAAAACATAAAATGTGTTTGCGTGTGTGTATATTTTGTGTGTAAATATATCTTACCTCGTGGTGGTGTATCTGGGCTTGTAGTTCATGTATGTTACTGGTTGAGACAGGTCGGTCCTGTATAATGCGGTGAGCTTCCTCAATCAGCCTCTGTAGGTTCCTCACTTCCTGCTCATACTGCTCATACTGCACCACAGCCTCCTGGGAAAGAAAGTCCAGAGCAGGTTTGGGTAAAATACAACTACAATAAGGCGTGTGCCGAAAAGGAATATTGTAAAATGTTCATTTATGTGTTTGTTTCTTTGCAAAATGAATGTTTCTAGCACCCTAGTATGTTTAATTAACAATATTTAATAATAACTGAAAGTTAGCTCTAAACTCTCATCCTTCCCCAGACTTAATCTTTACCAAAACAATCTTGACAACAAATCATCTCAAATCCCAAAATGAATCTCCAGATGTCCCCTGGTGGCCCGTAATGTACCCTCACACAAATGTCTTATCCACCAAAGTGTCCCTCGTTGGAAAACGTGTGAAAAACACTGTCGTACTGTACGTGTTCCATTTGCCATTTGTCTGCTTGAAGACAGCCTGTCACACTTAAATAGTAGTTGTGCCCTGCACTGAAACAGAATTCTCTTTTTTCTCAGCTTTCCAACAATTACTGTAACATCAGATGCTGCCCCCTACCTGAAGGATGTTGCACTGCTGGATGGTGGTATGCTGTAGCTGGCTGGCCTCCAGCTGCAGACTCTGGGCTGTTCTGCAGATGGGCAGGCTGGCCACTACATCCTCCGGCAGCCGGAGGGCGCTCTGACACAGCTGCACCGCTTGCACCTGCTGTTTGAAGGCCTCCATATCCACCAACAGACGCTAGGCGGACAGGCCAATAGAGTGTAACGTTAGCAAAAAGGCACAGGGTGGGGGGGGGTTGATATACAGCCAATATACCACCTCTAAGAGCTGCTCTTAGGCACTTCGCATTGTAAAGTACCTGGACGGCGCTTAGCTGTGGTATATTGGCTGTATATCATAAACCCCAACTGCCAATCAGTAATCAGGACTCAAACCACCCGGCTTATAAAGGGAATAATGCCTGGATATATTTTGTAGAACTCTGCTGTTCGAAGTTGCTTATCTCCCTGCAACTTGATGTGCATCTTAGACCCCTTCACGCACTTACACTCTCTTGCAATGTACACGCACACATGAACACGCGCACACACGCACACGTGCACCATCATACATACATACATGAATTAACTGGCTACAGTGTTTTAGGTACTGGGACACAAGCATTTAGCATCACCTGCAACAACATCTGCAATTATTATTATTTTTAATTCTTTATTTTAACAGTTAAATGGATTGTAATTTGGATGCAGCAGGGGAAAATTTACTTTTCAACCACAAAATAAATATGTTCCTTAATACACTCATAAAGTAATGAAATCCCAAGGTCAATTATCAAACATAAAGACAAAAAAAGAATCACATGGAATGAATCGCTGATTCAAAGCATGAAAGCAAAGACAGCTGTGTCATGTGTTTGAGTGCCCATCAGTGTGGGTGGTCGGTTCAGGTGGGCGGGACCTCACGTTTGTGCCAGATTAGGGCGGTGGCCTATCTCCGTGTTTGCTTACCTGTCTGTGTGTCAGCTGGTCCCTAAGGCTGAGCCGTGCCAGGTCGGGGGAGGTGAGGGTCAGCTGGGCCTGGTCCAGAGAGCCGTGCAGGGTCTTCACCTCAGCCTCCAAACGGACCATGTCCTAGCAAGAGACACACCGCTTACACAAAGTCACCACTCCCCACCCCACCCCCATTCCAAAAAAACCATGGAAACTCAGGGATTCAATCTAGGTTTTCACTCAGAATTCTATCAGTGATTATTAGAAACAGACGGTGATCTAGCGACACCCCGCAGGGCAGTTGGATCAGATTAAGAGATTATACAGTCTGTGGCACCGGCACAGTTGGCCTCGCTTTCTATCATTCCGGGGTCACGGCTGGCGGGAAAGACTAGTACAGGGGTTGTTTATGACCACAAGATGGCAGTGTAGTGTCAATATACCCTTTCTGTATAACACCATAATACCACATTTCATACCTACATCGTTTGTAAAAATCCCTGGTTTCCTGATTTCTAGTGGCCCAAGTGGTGCTTCATGTTTTGTTGTTTTAACTCAGGCTTGGAATGATGTGGAGCCATTAGGATGCATCTATTACAATATGCTATAATCCACATACTGATTAGATAAGACTAGAATCCTGGGCTAAGGTTAGGCTGGTAATATGAAGGAAGATTTACCGATCAACCATATGAATAAAATTCCAATGAATACCGTCAGGGTTATTGGAGAAAAGTGTGTTGTGGGTGGGTAACGACAGGAGAACAGTGTGTTACGGGTGGATAACAACAAGAGATGAGTGTGTTGTGGGAGGATAACAACAGGAGAAGAGTGTGTTGTGGGTGGATAACAACAGAAGTGTGTTGCGGGTGGAAAATGACTGGAGAAGAGTGTGTTGCAGGCGAATAACAACAGGAGAAGAGTGTGTTGTGGGTGGATAACAACAGAAGTGTGTTGCAGGTGGAAAATGACTGGAGAAGAGTGTGTTGCAGGCGAATAACAACAGGAGAAGAGTGTGTTGCGGGTCGGATAACAACAGGAGAAGAGTGTGTTGCGGGTCGGATAACAACAGGAGAAGAGTGTGTTGTGGATGGAAAATGACTGGAGAAGAGTGTGTTGTGGGTGCACAACGACCGGAGAAGAGTGTGTTGTGGGTGGTTAATGACTGGAGAACTGTGTTGCGGGTGGATAACGACAGGATGAGAGTTTGGTGCGGGTGGATAACGACAGGATGAGAGTTTGGTGCGGGTGGATAACGACAGGATGAGAGTGTGTTACGGGTGGATAACGACAGGAGGAAAGTGTGTAGTGGATGGATAATGGCCCGTACATTACTAGGTCATAAAAAAGAAAAAAAAGAAGACAGGGTGGTGTATGTTTTATTTGGGTAAGGTTTTAAAGGCCTAGTGCAACATTTAAAGAGTGTCTAGTAAATGACTGTATTATTTTAATTCAAGAAAAATGACAAAAAAATAAGTATCATCATTTTTTATACATATTTTACCAGGTAAGTATGACTGAGATTAACATATAGTCTCCAGCCACATACTGGAAGCAATTTGATAGAGCAATTAGGGTTCACTTGTCAGTGTGATCGTGTAAGCCTGGTTTACATAAATAGCCATAAATTGACGGATATGATGTATACTCCTACCTGAACGAGTTGAAATTCCAGCATTATCACTTCAACATCATGGCGTCCGGAAAATAAAGATAACCTAAGCATTTAATAATAAGTGTGTTACCATGGTGAAATAACATTTACCTTGGCAGCATCCTGCAGGCTCTGGAGGCGTGTCTTTGCTCTTTGGTGCAGCTCATCAGTGTGCCTGCCCAGGTGTTTTACCGTTTGGCTCCACCCCTCCATCTGTAGCACCTCCCCCAGCTGCCCCTCCCTCTCCCCCATTGCCTCCAGGTCACCATGGAGACCACGGCCTTCACGCAGCACCCCCTGTCATCATAGGAATACAGAGAGAGAAGTGGCAGAGAGAGAAGATTTGTCACAATGTCACTCATAGTCTCAAAAGGGTTCTTCGGACAACCAAAACCAAAGAACATTTAGGGAACCCTTTTTTTGTAGCGCAGGCTTTGGACAGCTCTAAAGAATCTGACTGACTGCTCTTTATGGAACTCTGTAATGAGACACCGACCTGGTGGGCTCTGATTTGCTCCTGAAGCTGAGAGGCGGAGCTCCAGACAATGCTGCCACTGACCAGGGCCTCTGCTTTATCTGCCCAGCTCAGGAGGAACTGCCTCACCCCATTATAATCTTCCAGCTGCTGCTCTGCCTGCTCAGCACAGAGGGAGGAGAAAGGAGGAGCAGAGAGTAGAGAGGAGAAGAAGAACAGTTGTTGTCATCACTGTACAGTAGTAGGAAGTCAGCAGGTTGCCTAAGTGGATGAGTTATCAGTGACAAAGGTAGAAGGAGATGGATGGACATCTGACCTTGCGTAGCCGGTTGGCCCTGTCCTGGGCCTCCTGCATGGTGAGGCGCTGGACCTCGCTCAGTCGGGACAAGGCGTCTCCCAGCTTCTTACACAGTAGAGGGTTCTGGTCCCCAAACTCCTGCACTGCCACGCCCAATTCAGCCAGAGAGCGACCACAACCCTCACACTCTTCACAAAGATACTAGAGGGAGAGATATGGAGAGAGGGAGGAGAGGATGAGGAGATAGAAGGAGACAGGAACATGGAGGATATATATAAATCCCATTCCAAAGTGGGTCAATCTTGAAAGGGGGCGGTTCTTGGCCTTCCAATACCCTTACACACCAGTCATTAATGTCAACGTCTGAAAAAATAATTGCCTGGGTAATGGGAGGCTAATTGCAGTATAATTACCTTGGTTTCCTCCTTCGCCTGCTCAAGGTCTGTAGCTTTCTCACTGATCTTCAGAGAGATGTTCTTCAGCTTCCCCTCAATGTCCTGCAGCCTGGAACTAAAGTCCTCCTTCACATCTTTGGTCTGCTGCACCTCCCTCTCCCTGGCCTGGACCTTAAGGAGTCAAGAGAGAAATTAGATTGACAAAATGTCTAATGTTGCCTTCATCTCCTACTGTACTCTCATTTGTCTCTAAAACACATTAGCAAAAAGCAGAGTGCCCTCTACAGACCAAATGCAAGAAGTGACATCACAACTATCAGAAAGCTAGAGATCTGTAGGTCTCATATGGGACAATGCATTTAAATAATTATATAATGTAGATATATACTATATAATCACCTGTCTACCTAACTAGCTAATTAACTCACTCTCTCACTCACTAAACTAAAATAAACAAACACACATCCCCCAAGACAGTGTGGAAGCTGACATTTCTTGTTCCAGCGGGAGGGTACCTGGTCCTCAGCAGAGCCCAGGGCAAGTGTCACCTCAGCCAGCTGCATGCTCAGTTCAGAGGGTAAGGCCGCCTGGAGGCCTTGGTACTTGCTCTGTTGCAGCTCTGCCATCCTCTCCACACTCTGGCGCCTACTGATGACCTCATCATGGGCTGTCTGTGGGACATGGGAAAAAGCACTGTGTCTTTATGCAGGTCAAGCAGGGCAAGTATGTGTTTATTTGTTTAGCTATCCATGTTAGCTGATGCCAATGGAGGCTGCTCGATTTCTGTGGTGCGACATTTAATGCCAAATACATTACAGCTAAACAAAAAATTCATTTTTTTAATAAAAAACAACTCATTACAGACAATGTTTGCGTTTGTGTGTGTGTGTGTGTGTGTGTGTGTGTGTACTTCAGTTGTACCTCCAGCTCTTGCAGCAGGGAGTCCAGATCAGATGAGGGGCTCAGTAGCAGTCCTCTGGTGTCCTGGATCCAGCCCTTGACCAGCCCCAGCTCCCTCTCCACCTCCTCCCTCTCTCTCAGCTCCTGCTGGACCTGGGCCCTGCTACCACGCACCTGCAGCACCAGGCTGAGACAACAAAATACACAAGGGGATACCTCACTGTCATGAAACGCTTTTCACAGCGAGCCTCCTCCGTCGACACGGTAGCGGTGATATGGTGGATTAGCAGTCGACATACAACCACAGTAAACGCCTCCCTTCACCGGGTACCTCTCATATCTCTCCACCATACTCCGGATCTCCTTCAAACAGACGGCCTCTTCTCGGGTCTCGTCGGATTTCTCCGTCTCCACCTCTACTTCCTGCTGGTCCTCTCCTCTCAGGCTGAATGCGTGTTGCGCCAGCAGGGCAAGCGCAGACTCTTCCCGCTCCACCTCCAGGCTGAAGGAGTCGTGATATTCTAGCAGGCTTTGTAGCGCAGCCCTCGTGGCAGCCTTCTCCACTGTGCTGTCTGGGACACGAGAGTGGAGATCCACTGACACCGACCGCGCCTTCTCCATCTGGGGACGGAGAGACAGAACTCTGTCATACTGAACAGAAACATGTTAATAGAAAAACAGGAACATGTGGTGT
The DNA here is from genome assembly GCA_016801175.1 of Esox masquinongy. Taxonomy (NCBI): domain Eukaryota; kingdom Metazoa; phylum Chordata; class Actinopteri; order Esociformes; family Esocidae; genus Esox; species Esox masquinongy. Next base: position 53,599 of record JACXGI010000387.1, read on the forward strand.
TGTCTCACGCTTTCTCTCTAATAATAAAATAGCATAGAATACCACCAAAATATATTTGCACAAAGAAAATAAAGAATGTTTAACGGTCCGGTAAACTTTCCGCTCTAACCAACTTAGGGAATACATTTTTGGTATTTTTCAAGGTGAGATCGAAACATGTACCTTTAAATGTAGAGCGGTGTTGCTCACCAATGACAGCATTTTTTTCATGGAATTATCCACCCAATGCCAATGATCTCATCTGCAAATTCCATTGACATCCATTTTTACCAACACCAGTGTTGTCTTGTCCGGCATAGAGCCTATAGCAATGTATCTTTACTCAGTTTCTTCCAAAAAGAAAACATAAGTCAGGCAGAAATGCATCTGTAGAGAGCCATGACAAGCATATATAACATGTCACAGAGACAAATCCTTTCCTGACAAAGTTCTATCAGGTTTAGGCATTATTAGCCGGCCTGACCCAAGTGGTTGAAGCTGTTGCTCTATCTAATTACCCTGGCAACAGTTTGTGTTAATCTTAAAAACCTCAGTATACTACTTTGTCTTTTTTCATAGCTGATTAACTACTGATGTGCAATGTTCGCTTATACAGCTCTGATCTGGGTAGAAGGCTAATGAACGTTCTGTCACGTTTTGCACTGCACAAAGAATCATTGCCGTTTCTGTTTTTTTTACAGTTGCCCCGTTGATGTGTCACATTACAGTGTTATTCATATGAATGAAGATGTGTGAATGAAGTGTGTGTCCGTAGCATAGGCTAAAATGTCAACAGAGGCAGGAAATTGGGTAACAATTCGCTCAAGTTTACCAGACCTTTAAGTGAAAATGTAGATTTTATGATGGTATTGACCTTAGCAAATGTTCAGCAGTTGTTACACTAAGGTACAAATGTGCATGATTAGGTAATTTGTGACTCTGAATACTTTCTAATTTTTGTTTGCTCTTTATGTCATTGTTAATTGAACCTGCAATAGGAAAGTAGGCCTGTCATTTATACTAGTGACATTGTTTCCAGTTGGAGAATGGCACAACGGAAAGCACCCGGACAACAAGAACATGCCACATTAAAGGACGTCAGCATTTTCTTTCACATGACCGAATTTCCTGTTAAGTAGTTGTGCTTTGTGGGAGAAAATGCTCGGGAAAATACTTCCCTGCCTTCCGCTTATGCTGTTGCTTTAGCCAGAGTTAACCACTGGCCTTATGCCTAGAATTACATCACTGAGTGGTAGCATGTTCTCTATTAGCATCCAACAAAAGTGACCTAAATCCACAGCAGTACGCATTCTGGAACAACTGGTCTCAGTGACAAGGCTGAGCCTCAACCCACTGCTTGACATGATCAATAAAGCATTCTTTGTTTTGTGGAAAGCATTTCAAAATTCATACAAGACAACAAAACGTCACAGCCTAAACTCAGTTGCCTGTGGCCTCTTCCGCCATGAAAAAAGAAGCAAAAACAAGACGGCAAGCACTAGGGCTGACGATAAAGAGTCGGTGGCATTTTGGTTTCCAAACAAACGAACAAGGACAGCCGGCAATTTTGAATGTATTATATTTATATAAGTTATATTGTGAGGTTATAAATGTGTAATAAATGTGTATATTGTGAGGTATATATTTGGATATATTCATGTGTATGTATGTTCTAATAATAAAATAACTGAATCATTGACATGTAGCCTATTGACAGATTTGCATCTGAACCACTGAGATATTTCTCTAAGAGATCTGGGAAAACCAACAGGCTGCTGCTGCATCCTCAGAGAAAAACCTTTTCCATATCCATTCATTTCTGCTAATAATACATGTTGTTACAAATATATAGGCTATGAAATTGAACCACTGGTTTTGGTTACATGAAGTGCAGGGCAAAGGCCTTCTCTTGTGGTGAACTGAAATAAGCAAGCTAAAATTCAGAAGTGTTTCTGATCGGCACTGAACATTCAAGCCTGGTCCGACCCAAGCCCTATTACGTGAAGCCCAAACACAACCCCCAAAAAAACCTTGATTAAACAAACTAAGTTAAAACCATAGACTCATGTTGCTTTTTCACTAACATGGCAGAGACTGCAGCAAACGAAGTGTAGAAAGAGAGAGAATTTAAATATATTCAAATAAATTAATTTGGAGAATGTAAAACATCCATAGCTAGTATCTTTGGAGATCTGACTGATGCTGCATCTGTTGCCTGTACTTGTGTGTAATTCAGTCAGGTCCAACACCAACAACTTCAGCTACGGAATTACGGACAAGTGACAACTAAACTGTCGGAAAAACACATGTTCCATAATATTTACACATTTTCATGTTGTAATAAACTGTAATAACAGTTTTAATAAGAACACGTTATCCCTCATTTCTAGTAATTTATTAAGCATTGTATTACGCTATTTAAAATGAAAAATGTCTATTTATTAATGGTGCAACACCAACACATATGGGTCACAGGGTGCTCGCTCATTCCTCCTTTTCATTGATGATCATTATTAGAACTGAAATTTGGGCTAAAATTGAGAACTCCAGTATGTGTGTCATTTTTGCCGTGCAATAAACATGGCTGTAAGTATAACATTAAGTACACTTTTTTTTAAATGTAAAAGGCACAAAAATATATTTCTATATCTTATTAAATATGTAACCATTGATCTAGCTGCAATAATGTTATTAACATTGGCCATGTTATCAATCTTTTGAATTTAGCCATTGCAAAGTTTTTAGTTAATAAAAGTGAGATTGTCTCTGTAATTAAGCTTTTGTGAAGGGAGTACTACAGTCAGACACATAAATTACAAGGCTATTTCTGTCAGCAGGTAGCTATGACGTAGTGTGCAAATGTGCATTGTGGTGTAGCAAAGACTGCTCCTTCCAGCCCCCTGCAATAGTTAATTTTTCATTACCTTAGTAACTGCATATAAATGGATACCAGTGGTATCATACCACTCAATCCTACAAGTGAAATATCAATCTATTCTGATGAACCTTCCAATGTTTATCTTGGAGTTTTTTTTGCATTAATTAAAGTGAGCAAAGTACAAAAATAGTTTTTTTTCTAGGTTTAAATTTCAAATTTGAATCAGGATATACAGCATTATAGATAATGTCTTGTCATGAGATCATGTATTGAACTTGCAGCCAGCGTCTTATTACCTCAGTATTTCCGGAAGTGAAATAATTTCAGAAAAAATGGCGGGGGGGTATTCTTTCAGACCATGAATAATGGACTAGGCGCATGTTAAGATGAGCTATTGAACATTTAAATATATATTCAATGGACCACACACACACACACACACACACACACACACACACACACACACACACACAGTCCGATCAGCCATAACAATTTACCACCTGCCTAATATTGTGTAGGCCCCACTTTTGCTTTTACTCCACTAGACCTCTGAAGGTGTGTTGTGGTATCTCGCCCTGTAAGTAGCGAGGTAGGGCCTCCACGGATTGGACTTGTTTGTCCAGCACACCGCACAGATGCTAGATTAGATTGAGATCTGGGAAATTTGGAGGCCAAGTCAACAGCTTGAACTCGTTGTTGAGTTCCTCAAACCATTCCTGAACCATTTTTGCTTTGTGGCAGGGCGCATTATCCTGCTGAAAGAGGCCAATGCCATCAGGGAATACCGTTGCCATGAAAGGGTGGACATGGTCTGCAACAATGCTCAGGTAGGTGGTACGTGTCAAAGTAACATCCACATGAATGGCAGGACCCAAGGTTTCCCAGCAGAACATTGCCCAAAGCATCACACTGCCTCAGCCGGCTTGCCTTCTTCGCATAGTGCATCCTTGTGCCATGTGTTCTCCAGGTAAGCGATGCACATGCTCCCGGCCATCTGGGTGCGTGTACGTTGCTAGCCTGGTGTAAAAGGAAATTTGATGTAAAAGGAAACGTGATTCATCAGACCAGGCCACCTTCTTCCATTGCTCCGTGGTCCAGTTCTGATGCTCACGTGCCCATTGTAGGCACTTTCGGCAGTGGACAGGGGTCAGCATGGGCACCCTGACTGGTCTGCGGCTACACAGCTGCATAAGCAACAAACTGCTATGCAGTTCTCACACCTTTCTATCAGTACCAGCATTAACTTTTTGAGCAGTTTGAGCTACAGTAGCTCATCTGTTGGATCGGACCACATGGGCCAGCATTCACTCCCTACGTGCATCAATGAGCCTTGGCTGCCCATGACCCTGTCGCCGGTTACCGCTTTTCCTTCCTTGGACCACTTTTGATAGTTACTGACCACTGCAGACCGGGAACACCGCACAAGAGCTGCAGTTTTGGAGATGCTCTGACCCAGTTGTCTAGCCATCACAATTTGGCCCTTGTCAAAGTCGCTCGGATCCTTACGCTTGCCCATTTTTCCTGCTTCTAACACATGAACTTTGAGGACAGAATGTTCACTTGCTGCCTAATATATTCCACCCACTGACAGGTGCCATGATAATAAGATTATCAGTGTTATTCACCTGATCTCTCAGTGGTCATAATGTTATGGCTGATCGGTCTATACAGTGGATATAAAAAGTCTACACACCCCTATGAAAGTGCCAGGTTCTTGTGATGTAAAAGAATGAGACGAAGATAAACCATGTCAGAATGTTTTCCACTTTTAATGCGACCTATAATGTGAACAATTCAATTGAAAAACAAACTGAAATCTTTGAGGGGGAAAAATGAAAAATAAAAACCTTACAATAACCTGGTTGCATAAGTGTGCACACCATCTTATAACTGGGGATGTGGCTGTGTTCAGAATTAACCAATCACATTCAAACTCATGTTAAATAGAAGTCATTACACACCTGCCATCATTTAAAGTGACTCTGATTAATCACAAATAAAGTTCAGCTGTTCTAATAGGATTTTCCTGACATTTTCTTAATTGCATCTCAGAGCAAAAGCCATCGTCCGCAGAGAGCTTCCAAAGCATCAGAGGGATCTCATTGTTGAAAGATATCAGTCAGGAGAAGAGTACAAAAGAATTTCCAAAGCATTAGATATACCATGGAACACAGTGAAGACAGTCATCATCAAGTGGAGAAAATATGGCACAACAGAGACATTACCAAGAACTGGATGTCCCTCCAAAATTGAAAAGAAAAACATCCAAGCCCGGCTGAAGTTTGCAAAAACAAACATCAAGTCCCCCAAAAGCACGTGGGAAATGTGTTATGGTCTGATGAAACCAAGGTTGAAATTTTGGCCATAATTCCAAAAGGTATGTTTGGCGCAAAAACAACACTGCACATCACCCAAAGAACACCACACCCACAGTGAAGCATGGTGGTGGCAGCATCATGCTTTGGGGCTGTTTTTCTTCAGCTGGAACTGGGGCCTTAGTCAGGGTGGAGGGAATTATGAACAGTTCCAAATAGCAGGCAATTTTGGCACAAAACCTTCAGGCGTCCGTTAGAAAGCTGAAGATGAAGAGGAAGTTCACCTTTCAGCACAATAACGACCCAAAGCACACATCCAAATCCACAAAAGCATGGCTTCACCAGAAGAAGATTAACGTTTTGGACTGGCCCAGCCAGAGCCCAGACCTGAATCAAATTGAACATCTGTGGGGTGATCTGAAGAGGGCTGTGCACTGGAGATGTCCTTGCAATCTAACAGATTTGGAGCGCTTTTGCAAAGAAGAGTGGGCAAATATTGCCATGTTAAGATGTGCCATGTTAATAGACTCCTACCCAAAAAGACTGAGTGCTGTAATAAAATCAAAAGGTGCTTCAAGAAAGTATTAGTTTAAGGGTGTGCACACTTATGCAACCAGGTTATTGTAAGTTTTTTATTTTTTATTTTTACCTCTCAAAGATTTCAGTTTGTTTTTCAATTGAATTGTTCACTTTATAGGTCACATTAAAGGTGCAAAAAGTTCTGACATGATTTATCTTTTTCTTATTCTTTTACATCACAAGAACCTGGCATTTTAACAGGGGTGTGTAGACTTTTTATATCCACTGTAAATGTGTATATAGTCCATAGTCCATAATTCATAAACACAGCATAGGATATCAGTGTCTACAAATATCTTACATCCTAATGTTTCGTTAAGGTATCATACATTCAACTTGCGACAAGCGACTTATGACTTGAGTATTTCCGGAGTGATAGATACGGCCTTGAGAGCGATCATAGTCAGTGCAGTATTATCATACTTTTTATACTAACAGCGCGGGACCAAGTACAGTATTCTGGCGTTGAAACTTCTCGTACCTTTTCACTGAAGCTCCTCCAGTCTCGAGCATTGTCCTCCAGCGCTCTCCCCTGGGCTTGTGCCACACTGCGCAGCCGTGTCCAGCGCTGCCATAGAGACGACACAGAGTGACCAACAACAGCTTTACTGCACTCTGATCCAACCAGCTCCAATTCTGTGGCCTTCTCTCTTAATGCATTCAGGATGGCTTCACACCCTTCTATCCGAATAACAAGAGACTGGAGAGAGGACAGAGACAAAGTGAGAGACATTTAAGGTGAACATATCAGAGGTCAGAACTTTCACAAATACACAACCAAATTTCAGTGAAAGTAAACAGTCATAATTAGTCGTAGCCATTCAAAGACAGCTATAACCCGTCATAGCTTGCCTTGTAACTCTGGAATTTGTCCTCAGCCTCCTGGCTATTGGCGGCCTTAGCCGAGGGAAATGCAGACATCATACTTCCGGTTTCATCCATCTGTCCAATCAGCTCCTCTCTCTCCGTCTGAAAGGTGCGCCACTTAGCAACAGAGCTACAGATCACATTAATAGGAGAAGAGTTACATTCTGTTACACAAAAACACACAAACACTGATGCACAGCGAGGCCTTACCTCTGTACAATATCCTGTTGACCCCTCAGCTGCTCTTTGACCTCTAAACTCTTCTTTCGCATAACTTCCACAACTTCATTCTTTCTTTCACTTTCTCCAGTGTCCTTTTTCACTCCCAGACCCATCAGATCCAGCTGGGCACCCAGGGTCTCCAGCTCTTCTAAACCAGCCATGAAGCCCTGTTCCTGGGCTAAAATCTCCTCCGTCTCCCTTAGGCTCTCTGTCAGGTTCTCTAGCTCTACTCCCAGGGTGGTTCTCTGAAGGAAATCCCCGGCTTTGTCCAGCCACTGTTGGGCTGACTGCTGGGTGGAGTGGTACTTCTGGATTAGTGACAGGGTCTGATCCAGACTCAGCTAAAGAACACAAAATAATAGAATGTGTTGGACCTTTCATTAGAAATCTTCTCAAACCAATTGCAAAATCAAGTCTTTTTTTTTTTAAATAATTACAAAGTTCAAGAGAAGACAAGACAAATCTCTCACTCAATACTAATGAGAGATTTACAAGGTTAGATGGTCAAGTTGTCAGGGGTGTATCTATTCTGGATAAATAATTCACTAAAGGGAGAGATTAAATCAGCATGAGGCTACTTAGAAAAGATTATGGCAATTATGAATTTAACTGGTCTCTTATGAATGTCCTTTCAGCCAAAGCCTGTTAATATAAAACGGCAGGGGCGTTTGTTTCAGACCATCAGAAATGGACTAGGCACATGTCAATACGAGCTATTGAACATTTAAATATATGTATATAAAAATTGAGCATAAGATATATTTTTTTTATTTCTAACACCATCTTTAGATCCAATGTGTACACATATCTCACATCCTCTAGTACCTTCATAGATCTACAGATCATTTACCTTTTTGGTGCAAAGTGTTTGTTGGACATCAGCTCTTAGTTTTGCCAGTTCCTCTAGTTTAGCATCCACATGGTCAGGGAGGGTCTCATTCCTACTGCTAAATCTCTGCTTTTCCCTGTTGCCAATGGCATCTGCAACCCTTAGTCTGGACTGCACCTCCTCCACTACCATCTTCAGTCTCCTGACCTCCTCCTCTACCCTCTCAACTTTCACCCATGGAAGGGCCGATGGTTCCCCAAGCTTGTTAATAAGAATCTTTAGCCAATCTAATGTTTGTCCAATCCCTTTCTCAAACTCTTTATCCTTCATGAGATGGTTTTCACATTCTGAAATGCATTCTTTAACATTTGACCTTAGAGACTGAAGCTCTTTTTGATGCAAGGTCACAACTTCTCTGATGGACTGGATGGAGGAAGGATCCAAATTCGATATGAGGTCTTCGGTCTGTTCCATCTGTTGGTTGAGTCTCTCTAGGTGAAAGCTCACCATTTCCAGATCTTCCAACAGTGTGTGAAGACTCGTCAGTGTTTCTGTGCTATTAGTCTCAGAGTCTAACTTCAGTCTGTTCAACTGCTCTTTTGTTGACTTCAACTCAGAGTCTAGTTTAGCTGATGTTGCTTTCTGCTCAGCCAAGGTTTTCACTAAGTCATCTAAATGTTTTAATCTTTGGTCAATGTTCGTCTTCAGAGAGATATGGAGGTTAACCAGCTTTTTGGTCTCCTCAGCATGGGATTTCTGACCTCTGCTGAGAAACCCCTCGTTCTTGCCTCTCAGCTCTCTAACAGCTGGGCTCAGCTGGGCCAGGCTAACAGACAGGTCTCTATGATTGTCACAGAGACAAGCGACTTCTTGTTCCTGAAGGCTGATTGTCTGTTTCGTTAAGACGTCTAACTGCTCCTGAACCTCCTCCAATGCACTCAAAGTGACACTGAAGAAGCACCGGTAGTCTTTTCTCTCTAGGATAGCCTGCTGGATCCTGTCCCTCTTCTCTTTGGCTAATGCTAGGATGCTGTTGTATTGTTGAGGGAGGGCGTTGAGCTTTTCATCCAGGTGGCAGTGGTCTACCTCATTTAACGTTGGGAGAATCTCCTGTCCCACCCTCTGGACGATGAGCAGTAGGTTCTCGTACTCTGACGCCTGCTCTAGAACATTCTGAAACGTAATCATTTGACCCTCCAGTTCTGAATCGTCCTCATCGTCGCAGGTGAAGTCGATCTCAGGGAATGTAATGGCGTCCGCCCTTCTCAGCCAATGACATGTCCTATCGAGGTCAACCTTGAAGTACTTCCTGTATGTCAGGGCTTTTTCCAGGTCATGCAGGTGCTGAGTGGTTCTCTGGAAAGCTGTCTCAAATACCTTCTGGAGCTCCTTGAGCCTGGCCAGAGTCTCCTCTCGTTCCTGGTCTGTGGCATCCCTCTCCAGGTCACGTCCCTGGGCCCACAGATAGGCAAGCTCCCCTTGGTAGGCCCGCAGGCCGCTATGAACCCCTCGACTGGTCAAAACCTGCTTGGCTAGGTCAGCAGGTAGGAGCGCAACATGGTCGTCCACTAAAGCCTTCCTCTCCTGCTGCTGGACCCAGGAAAGAGCTCTCCCAACAGCCTGGAGAAACTGGGTCCGCTCTGTAAAGGCCTAGAATAATAAAGTATATACTTTTCATTAATTCAAAGCACTTTATATATCTATATATGGTGTTGTCTTACATACAAATGTAAAAGTGCATATATACAGTACATACTATATAAATGTATTTATTTTAGTTGAGTGTCTTAAAAAAGAGAAAAACTGAAAAAGCAGCAATGCCTTCAATCGTGGAGTGAATATAAATGAAAAACAATATTGTAATAGACATGAAAACCAAAATGGCTACCAACCTTGCTGAGGTACTTTCTCCGCTGGCTCACCCTGGCCCCCAGAGCCTCCACCTCTCCCTGGGCCTGGAGCACTAGGTCCTGAAGGCGTCTCCTCTCACTGAGGCCCAGCTTGGAGGCCAAAGTCTGGGCCTCGCTTACTGCCAGGCCCAGCAGCTGTCCCCGGGCCTCCAGCTCCACACACACGCTCAGGTGGTCAAACAGGAAGCTCTGTGCCAGGTCTGGAGGAGGGCTGGTCTTTAGGGCCGATGTTAAGGCAGGACGCTGCTCCTCCACCCACTCGCGGGCCTCCCTTAGCTGGGCTTCCACCCGGCCCAGTTCCTCCAGAGTTGTGGAGGACTCTTGGATCTTCTCCTGGATAAGGCTCTCCAGCTGGAACCAGCGTTGTTCCAAGTGGCCCACCTGGACAGAGAAAAAATAGTTTTTTGTAGAAACTCACAAATAGTTATCCAGACCTATCCTTGGTGGTGCTTCAATCTTGATCACATAAATGTTCAGGAAAATATATACAGGATAATAAAGTGGATACAGGATTTTATGGCACCTGTTGTTTGACCAGCTCCTTGTCTAGCAGACTGAGGCGTGGCAAGATGGCCTGTCTCTGTTCCCTTAGCTCCTCAAGCGTTCCTTTCTGGTCCCTCAAGTCAGAACACAGCTTCCTGAGAGCCTCCAGGTGCTCACTGGTGCTCTCCGTGTCTGCCCTGAGACAGATAGGCAGACAGGAAGACACACAGACACACGAAAAGGGAAACAAGGAATTCATGTTCGAGCCCACACTTTTACTGAGTGTTTATTTTTGAGTTCAGAATCATTGTACCTGGCCAGGTAGTCCCACTCCCTGGACACCTGGTGGAAGAGCTCCTCCACGGCTGCCACACACTCGTGGTACTCCCCGCTCCTCTGCATGTCCTCCCCCCTCTGCCCCTCCAGCTCCTCAGCCCTCCTCCCCAACTCCTCCCAGGCCCTCCGCAGAATTCCCATCGCTTCTAGGGCAGGGGATGCCTGGCCCTCTGTCAGCCCAACCACAGCCTCACTTAGCTGGTTAACGTCAGCCTGTTTCACCCTGAGCTGCTGGAGGAACTCCTGGTAGAAATGGTGGAATATATTATGGTATTTGTTTTGAACTGCCAGTGCTCCCATCCATCCATCGACCCACCCATCCATCCATTTACAATTAACTCCTTTGGCAGACGCACTTTCCGAGATACCCACATTGCAGCACACTGCCTACTTACCCACCCATCAAACCAACTCGCTCATTCACCAGTACAGCATAGAGATATCCAACTGACGACTACACTCAGTACCGACCTGAGCCTGATCCAGTTGGTTCTGGGCGATCTTGGGCTCCAGTTCAGCAGATCTCCTGGAGAGATTCTGAAGCTGCTGTTCTGTTTCTCTGAGCTGGGCCTCCAGATCGGCCCGCTGCTCCTGAACATCTCGCCAGCTCTCTGCCACCTCCCCGCAAACAAGCATCTTCTCCTCGATCTAGACGCAGAGAGTTATGGTACGGTCGGGGTGTGCAATGTGTAATACTACTTCAAACACAATATTCTGTACCCCAGGGTGGTCCAGTGATCTACACTACTGCTCTGGAAGCACATAATGCAACATGGGTCGGAAGCTTGACTTTAACTTTCACACTGTTGCTCCTCTGTTAAAAAAGCCAACAAATATACTGTATTTCGTAACAAAGGAAACTAAACTGTAATCAATGTTACTCAGTTGTACAGTTTGTCAGTGTTGGCTAATCCATTGATAATGTAGTGCCACATTGATCTGTTTTCAATTCACATATTCTGATACGCCGTTTGTGGTAACTGAACTGTACTGAGTTTGAGACTCACCTGTAGCTTCACCTGCTGGATGTCTTGGGCCGTCTCCCTCACCTTCTGGTCCGACAGGTCGCAGCTGGAACACACTAGTTGGAGGTAGGTACTGGCCTGCTCCTGGAGAGTCCGCTCGTGTTTCACCTGGACAGATAACAGTAGACCAATCAACACCTATGCCACAACACTTCAGGTGTCAAATGATATAGACTAATCAGTTAAGAAATAACACATAATGGTGAGCTGAATAGGACAAAGGGTTGTTATTGGACATGACACAACCCCAAAGACGTCTTAGTGTTTTTATAAACCGGATACTAACCTAATTAGAACTGCGAAAATGTTTTGTTGTAATATCCATAGTATACAGCATCATATTCCACAGCTTTCAGCATTCAGGTTTGAAACAACATGATTCATAATGATTATGATCTATCATATAGATCATAACAAATATATATATTTGTTTTTCATCTGACCATGTCCAATGCATTAAATTTAAGGGACTGTTCTCTACACTTCCAACTGTATCTAGCAACTACCTGAACACTGTGCTGCCCCCCCCCCTTCAACATAGATTTAATAACATATAACAAATCTTCTCTGACCTCCATCAACTCTTCTCTGATCCCAACATCCTCGCCCTGAGTGGGAGTATGTTGTCACCCACAAACACCTTGGTAAATGGCCTTTTCTCACATTCATTCAATACCCATATCACTCGCCTTCAAACCCCAGAATTGTTTGGTGTTCTGCAACAAAGCATCCTTCACCCATGCTGCCAATTATAACATGGTCAAAATGACCACCCTGCCAGTGGTCTTGGCGATGTAATCCATAGTCCTGCATCTCAATAAGTCAGTTGTAATTTTCTGAACTGTTACTCACTTTGTCTCCCTGTGACGTTCACACGCTAACACACCTGATTCAAATGTTGCCCTACCACTTACACACTTGATTGACATATTCAACCCATCATCAAGTCTTTAATTTCAGTCCGGTTTGTGAATGCTAGGGCAAAAATTAGCACCCATTGGGGTCCCCAGGACCAGGATTGGGAAACACTGCTGTATATGTTGTGTTGGTCTATAACCTGCTGTAGCGCCCCCTCCAGGCTAAGAGGGAGATGTGCATCTGGTTCCTCTGACACTGACACCAGCCAGGTCTGACACTGCTGAAGAGCATCCTGCAGGCTGACATGCCTCTGCAACTCACGGTCCAGACTCTGGTACACCTGGGGGAGAGAGGAGAGGGAGAGAGAGACATAGAGACTAAGCGAGAGAGATGGATGAAACATTGGGTAAAAAGAAACATTTTCAAAATAAAGCTGGATTGTTTAATCTCTTATATATAGTGATTTTAAAATATATGTTTTTATACTATTTATGTGGTTAGGTGTGTTGTTTTTTCTCCTTGCAATGTTATTCCTTTGGCCAGAAACAAAAAATGTTTCTTCCCGGGTTAAATAACAGTTAAAGAAATTGAAATCAATCTAAAGGAAACTGATTCACAGCTAGTCGCCTCTGCTCAGTTGCGTTGGACTGGGGGGAAAAGGGGTACTATGTGTATTGGGCCCATTGAATCTTCAATAAAGAGGGGAGGGGCCCTCAGAGACTGTCTGTGTAGAGGGCCCAGAATTTTGTGCTACACCCCTGCCTCTGCTACATTGTAATGCCCAGCCCCGGAACCCGAAAACGATTATAATGGATGGACAAAACAAGCTGTGAAACAAATAACATTTCCATGAATCAAAAAATCCCTTCTCTTCCCAAGTCTCTTTCATAAACAATCGTAGCCTGGCTGGTAAATAGCTAAATAGCGTAGTGTGTTTGACAGGTGTTGAATGTAAAGGCGTCCCTTCCCTACAGGGGACAAAAGAGCAGCAGGCCTTGATTGACATAGTTAATATGATAGCCCTGAGGGGGGCGATCATTGATAGACGCGCGTTGGCCCAGTGCCTGACAGGGTTTGCAGCAGGGGTACAAAAGCTGGCAAATGTGGCTTGCCAGAAATGGCAAGACTGGATCAGCGGCTGTAGACTTGGCAAAGTGGTGTCAAAAATGTGTGGCTAGATTACACGGGTTGCCAGGTTGGCTGAATAGGGCTGTGATGATGGGAGATGAACTGTTGACGGTTTAGGGTAGAGGTATAGTGCTTGCCAAGACGCCAGAGCAGATAATGAGGGTTGCCAGTTTTGATTTTCATAGCCAAGAGTGATAAAATCAAGTTGACGGGGAGAGCAAGGACAGAGTAATAAGGTAAGGTAGAGAGAGTGGCTTGGCTGGAACATGTGGTCTGTGCTGGCATGGGTGGTTTACTTTGGCTTGCCTTATTTGGCAAGGAAACCTTGGGCTGGCAGATGATGGCCATATTTGGAGTAGGGTTTAGGTGTTTGAATTGGTCAGGATTAAATGGGTGCCGGGTTAGTGCTGTGTTGACAGAGAGAGACTGTTTAATTTGTCTGTGTGCAAAATAGGATTCTATCATTTAAATGGTGCTGGAATAGCAGTTCAGACTAGGAGCACCTGTATATTTGTAAATACTTCACTTAAAAACCTTTTTTTAAGAACATTTTTGTTAAACAATTCTGTGTTGTTGGCAATTTCTTTTTATATCAGCATGGCATGAATATTACATTTGTTGGTTTTAACTAAATACTTTCATCAAGTGCTGCTCTCTAGCTTGCTAACTATGTTGTCATTCACACAAAGGGGAATGTGTTGGAAGACGTAGATGTCTTTGGATTCAAGGTGGACTACTTCTGGATTGATACGCAGTGTCTTTTACATGCAACTGCCATGGCTTACCATATGTGGAATCTATACATTAGGTGATGGCACGGCATTCTATGCGAAGAAAGAACAACAACTACTTTGAGATCTTTAAGCTCAAATACCAGCACACCATGTTAACTGCCCTTAATTTCAAACTGGTCACACCTACAGCTGAGAAGAGCTATTTTAGAGATGGCATCTCTAAATTGGCTAGCCTGCCTCCTGACGTTGACTGGGCAAACTATGAACAAACGACCCTGCCTCCCAAGAACATCCCTGAACTACTTGTTTTTGCATATTCTTTAATTTGTAAAAAAAAAATATTAACTTGTACAATAATCCATTATTAAAATGTGAGACAAAAAAAACATACAGTATAATGACCTCAAACTCAACTCTGGACCTCCAGTTCCCCTTTTTTCATTGCAACCCTCTGACCAGGGACTGAATTTAGACCAGGGATACCAGGTGAGTGCAATTAATGATGAGGTAGAACAGAAAACTAGAAGGTTCCAGACGTCGTGGGGTAACAGTTGAGTACCTCTGGTATATTGCTTTGAAATAGAGCAGAGAAAATATTTTTGCTTTCTATTTTCCGTCCATGAAACGTCCTATTTCGATGTTGGAAAAAGACTCAAAATGCAAGCCTCCCTCCCCCTCCCCCCCTCCTCTCTCACCCTCTGTGCCGTGCTGCAGATGGCTGAGTAGCTGTCTCGGGTGCCTTGCTGCTGGGCCTGGACCTGCTGCCTCAGCCTGCTCTGCACCTGCTCACTGCAGCCCTCCACCAGGTCATCTCCCCTCTCCTTCAGCCCAGCCAGGCGATCCTCGAAGCCCGCAATCTCCTCCATGATGGCCTGGAGTGCAGGGAATGAGACAAGCACTTTTTGGGTTAGTCAGGGGTGTGGGGTTTGGTTGATGGACAAGGTGGACATCCAATAGAATACACAGAGTGCATTCAGAGCCAAAAGGCTGGATTGGTTGGATGCACTGGATTGGTTGGATGCACTGGTTGGAGTTATTTAAAACAGACAGACATTTGCCTGTCACACTAAGAGATGTATGGTTTGCTCATGAGATCTGTTCCAATAGGCTAGAATAAGGCATGCCTAAATTAACAGGTTCAGGTTAGCATTGCCTTAAAATGTTTTAAAATAATAAATATTAAAACAAACAAATAATTGATTGTGGTAATTAATAACACAGCTGTCTAACTGGTCACCTTGTGGCTGGCCAGCTGCTGAGTGGCTGCCTCCAGGCCTCTGCCCGCTGCGGGGTCAGGGGTCACCATCCTGCTGGACATCTGCAGCAGCCACCTTTCCACTTCCTGTAGCTCCGTGTGGTACACTTCCTGCTCCTTCACCTGGCCCTCCAGGCGCTGCACGTTGGCCTAAGCCCCAGACATTGACACAGACCCACACAGGTCAGTAGCAGTCCTAGATGTATGAGGACAATGACAGTCGAAGCAGCAACAAACCTGCCAACGGTACTACCATCCATACTGCAGCAACACGACCACAGGTATCAAGTCATGACAGTGATATCTGAATACTAGCAACTCTAGTATTAAAACAGCGGTGGAATGAGAAGTCCAACGGAGGGATTCAGTGGCGTATCAGTGGGCCCTCACCATGGCAGCGCTGCGGAGCTCAGCATAGTCCGTCTCCAGCCGCTTCATGTTGTCTCTGATGGAGGGGTACTGGACTGAGACGAGCAGAGATTCTCCCTTCTCCACCACCGACCTCACTGCGGAGTCACGAGACTGGACCGTCTGCAACAGGGCCTGAGGGCGGAGGGAGGGGTGAGTTTATCGAATGACCGCTCTTATGTGTATAAATTGATTTAGCCTCATCGAAAACCTATCAGCCCCTACAAAGAAATGACAAGTTATAAATAAATCACATAATTCACGTTGTGTTGCCGCTGGATTATTTTCCTGCATTTTGTAGCAAAGTCAGTCAAATGAAAAACAGTACCTGTATATTGAACTGAAAGCCAGAGAAAGCCAATGCCAGCCTAATCTAGAGACTCAAATAGCTGAGGGAGAATTAGACGCTGCACCTTGTACTTGGCCAGCTGGGCTCTCTTCTGGTACAGTTCGGCTTTGGGCTCCAGGGGGCCACCGAGCATGGCCCTAGTCTCCACCACCCACTGGGCCTGGGCCTTGTACCGGTCCTGGAACTCCTTGGCCAAACACACAGCCCTCCCCAGGGTGCTGTGCTCCCGACGCAGACTGCCGGCCAGCTCCTCCAACTGGGCTAGCCGGGCCTCCACCTCCCCTCCCAGCCACTCGGCTCCAGCCTCTTCCAGGAAACTTGCGGCCCACTCCGCTCGCTCCCTCAGAGCCTTGAGCAGGCCGTGGCCCTGCTGGAGCTCAGCCTGGAGAGTCTGGAGAGCAGAGAGAGGTCACAGAAAGGTCACACAGAGAAGTCAGTACCGTATCTCCCAGCTGAAAGTAAACACAGATGTAATCTATACAAAAAGATACATAAGCGCTTGTGTTGGCATGTGTGTACACGCACAAATAAACACATGGTAAATTTAAAAAATACAATACAGAACAATTATCAATTAGTTAAAAAGATAGTTGCAAAGACAATTTGGCTTTCCTGCACACATACATCTCCACAAACATCATTCCAAAACATTCATGTATTTGTGCTTCCAGCATCCTTCCACCCACAGACGCGTTCCTTTGTTCCTCCGGCAACCCTGTTGTCCCTGCCAGCCGAGAGAATTCACTGACAGTGCTCGCGGTTGTTTTCCACTTTTCCTGGATGTTTTTGAACCCGGCAGGTAAGCCGGCACCTGCACGCTGAGGTTCAGACAAATCCCAGACGAGACCGCGCGGTCAGCACGTGGTTCGACCACTGCGAGCTATATGAAAGGAGGGCCCAATTACCGGGTCCTTAGAAGAGACAGAGGCAGCAGGGGTGTTGTGTGTGTGTGTGTGTGTGTGCGTGTGTGTGTGGGGGGGGGGGTTCAGAGCAACAGAAACACATACAGACGAGCATGTGCGTGTTCTCGTCCAAGTACTCACACAACAGGCTTCGCTCTATACCATCAAGCTTTCATCAGGGCAGAAGAGATATATAACAGAGCTGGACTCCCGCTGATGCAGGCAATAATAAACTAACCAGATCTGTCTGTCGCTGAACTCTACACTGACCGCTGCAAGCTCTATACAGGACTGTACGTACAGATTGGATATTGTGCTCGCAGTCAACAAGACTGAATAATGCCCAATGCACATTGAAAAACACATACAATGAACACAGTCCCAGCTAAAACAAAATGCTGCAGTACATTCCCCCCAAAGTATTTTGCCACTGTGATTTGTTCCAAGCTAACATGGAGAACTGTTTTACAATAATCACGAAATGGATCATTTATCAATTCCTTTCGGTAGATACTACAAATATTTGAAATAACAGTAAAACTGGCCTTTTGTTATAGAAACACATGTAAGCATTCATACATGGCACAATATACTAAATGTAAATACTGTTTACCGGGATCAACTGTGTCAAAGTGTCTTTCTTCTATTTGAGTGCTGTATCTTAATCTCAATCATCCTGTTGTTTCAGGAATTGCGTACTATATTCAAAGCTTCAAAAGGCTTCCAAAGTCTGTCATGTCCTTTTAAATGTCAGACTTGATTTGGCCTTGATTTGGACTAACGACCAAGGAAAACAGGTAATCGATGTAACGACTCGCATTTCCTGTTGCTTAAGTGTTACTTTCTGCTGCAAAGTGCGTTGAATGAAAATGACACATGAGCACACAATGCCTGGGTGTTTTCGATCACTCATTCCAGCAGAAGGGGATTGATCGGCCGCGCTCCTTATCTTTTTAATCTGCCACCCGTCTAGTTTCCATGTGTGTATGTGAACGATGTCCTGGTATTAGTCTGTGGACCACAATGCCACCAGAACACATGTGGTGACAGTGTGTCCTCTGTCCCTACACAGAGGAAGATCGATCCCAGGCATGGATTACTGCAAAGCCTGCACCAGCTGAGCTGAGCTGTGTGTGTGTGTGTGTGTGTGTGTGTGTGTGTGTGGAAAAAGTATAGCATGTGTGTGTGTGTATGTGTAGTTAGTGGTCTGGGTGGATTTGGTATAATAACTACGATCAGTGCTGTTACTTTAAGTCTAGGGGAACAGCTAAAATGTATAATCCCAACCTCATAGCCTCAAACCAGAGACCCTCCACACATCAACAGTCACCCACAAAAATCTACTCCAGGGTCTCAGAGCGAGGGACGTGAGCAGCTGAGAAGCTACTAGTGTGCAATCTTAACTAGCAGGTCATCTTACACTGCTTTTCACATCCTAGGTGGAACTAAAGATCTTCATTGTCAAAAAAATCGAACTATCCCTTTAAGCATGTGTGTGTGTGTGATATGGAGCGGGAAGGGCATTGCATCAATTACTGCGTCTGTGCCAGCAGGATTCTGACACTGGTGCTTCTTCATCCTCTGTTTCACAGTGGGGGAGCTTCACTCTGCTACAGAACTTCTTCTATTGCTGCTCCCGCTTTGTCCTCGTAAAGACACAATCGATACACAAACAAACGCTCTCTTGTCCTTACATTCAACTGGAACTATTCCATATATTTTGATATTTTATACAGTCTAGGCACAGATAAACAGACATTAATTATGGTTGTGGATCAATTTATGTGGAGCATTATAACTCAGGAACTCTAGTCTGAGAGTAAGTACCTGCAAATATTTGCATCCCAAGTCAAACTGACAAACAAGCTCTCATACCACCTTGATGTTATGTTGCTGGGCAGGCGATGGGGGAAAAAATGTATGGCTAGGATAGTGGACTTAAAAGAAGTTTTGATGTGATTTTGTACCGCAAGACTGATGATAACAGCTGGGATAATAAGTCCTGTCTATGTTATAAAGTATGGGCACACTTCATGTAATTGACCAAAAACACAAACAATGAGTATATTTGGACTCAAACTAAAGGGGGAAACGTATATTCATTATAACACAATCTTTTCTATATGTTTTATTTTTAAACATAGGTTTCAAAATAATTGGTACCCCTACAATCAATGTTTTGTGAATCCTCGGTGGAGTGGATAACAGCAGAGCCACTTTCTCTAAAGTCTGACAAGATTAGTGCACACCTTTGGAGGTATCTTTGGAACATTCCTCCATGCAGCACATTTGGAGATCCTTGACAGTCTTAAATTTGTGCTTGTGGACTGCCCTCTTCAAATCAGACCACATTTTCAATTGGATTTAAAGGAATAGTTCGACACAATCAAATGTGGGTGAAATAACGCTTACCTTGAGTTGTTCTTGAAGGCCCATGCAGTCAACTCTGTCCCAGCCTGGAATTAGCATTATTAGCATGGTCCACATTCATGAAATTAAACTGTGAAACCAGAGCTACAAAAGCTGCATTACGTGCAGAAACCTACTCCAAAACACTTCACACTTGGACTAGTGGTGTTGTTTATCTCAAAGAACCTGTCAATGTTATATTCCTCAAAATTACTGTATATTTTCATTTTTGCTATATATTTTCATTTTTAACTGAACTAATACTTCCTATGTTTACCGGTCAGTTTTGTTCAAAATGGTATCAATCTGTGTTTTTTCAAGTTCACACATAACAACCATTAACAACCCAGAACAACCACTTAGCATTCACTAGCTACCCGTGTCTTCCACTAGCTACTGATAACATCCTTGCGGAATTATAAAGACAGTGTGTGGTGGCTACAGAAGATAGTTTGCATAGTTCCAGTTTGAAATCACCAAAATCCACCAGCTGCTTCGTCAGTATGCAGTCCAAAAAAATTGATTATCGATGTTTTTTGAGTTAGAAAAAAAAAGATTATCGATGCTAGCAGACAGACAGCTGAATTCAGTCTGAAGTGTTTTTGAGTTAGTTTGCAATGCAGCTTTTTTGCTCGGGACGCACAGTTTCAATTAATGAATTTGGACGATAATAAAAATGCTAATTCCAGACTGGGACAGAGGTGAATAATGGCTTGTAGTGAAAAATTACTCCATGTCCCTTCAGGAACCACTTAGGGTAAGTGTTATTTCATCAAATTGGAATCTAGGTTGAGCTTTAAGTCCGGAAACTGAGATGACCATTGTAAAACACTGATTTTGATGGTCCAAACCATTTCCCTGCTGATTTTCATTTATGCAAAGATAGCTTTAGAATCTTATGGCTAATTTTCTGAATTTTAAAGAAACAAACCAATGGCATTTCCATTTGCATCGGTGTAAAATAGTCCCCTATCATTTTACAGCCTGTGTCTTGCTTCATTCCAGATGTTTTGTATGACTAGGTTTTGTAGCAACTAATATTATACAGTTGTGGCCAAAAGTATTGCACCCTTGCACTCAATTCAAATAATGCAACAAAATTCTAGAAAAATGCAGTTACGCACAGTGACACAACAGCAGAATTTGTTATTTTCTGTACTCAAACTGGTTTCTAGAAAAAAATAGAGTTGTGCTCAAAGGTTTGCAAACCCTTGGAGAATTGATAATATAGGTACCATTTGTAAAGACAACATGAGTGAGCAGGCACACATGTCTATTATTTCTTATGGGATTCACATTCAACTGTTGGTCACAACAGAATGGCACAATTATAAAACAAAACATGGCAACAAAGAAAAAAATGAATTGACCCCTGTTCAAAAGTCTGCATACCCTTAGTTCTTAATACTGTGTATTAGCATCAATGACAGTGTGCAGTCTTTTATAATAGTTGTCTATGAGGCCCCCGAATTCTTGCAGGTGGTATAGCTGCCCATTCGTCTTGGCAAAATGCCTCCAGGTCATGCAAAGTCGTTGGTCGTGTTGCAAGAATCGCATGTTTGAGATATCCCCAGAGTGGCTTGATGATATTAAGGTCAGGAGACTGTGATGGCCACTCCAGAACCTTCACCTTTTTCAGCTGTAACCAATGGAGGGCCAACTTGGCCCTGTGCCTAGGGTCATTGTCGTGCTGGAAAGTCCAAGGCATCCCATGTGCAGCTTTCATGCAGGAGAATGCAAATTGTCTGCCATTATTTTCTGATAACATGCTACATTCATCCTGCCATCAATTTTTACAAGATTCCCCATGCCTTTAGAGCTCATACCCCCCCAAAACATCAGTGAGCCACCACCATGCTTCACAGTGGGGATGGTATTCTGTTCACTATAGGCCTTGTTGACCCTTCTCCAAAAGGTTGTTGTGACCATAAAGCTCTATTGTGGTCTCGTCACTCCAAATTAGTGTGCCAGAAGCTGTGAGGCATGTCAAGGTCTTGTCGGGCATATTGTAACTTTTTTGTGGCACTGAGCAGTAAATGCTTCTTTCTGGCAACTCGACCATGCAGCTAATTTTTGTTCAAGTATCGTCGTATTGTGCTCCTTCAAACAACCACACTGTCTTTTTCCAGAGCAGCCTGTATGTCTCCTGAGGTTACCTGTGGGTTTTTCTTTGTATCCCGAACAATTCTTATTCCAAAATGCATGCCAAAATTTCACAATTTCTGCCAGGGTATGCAAACGTATGAGCAGAACTGTAGCTGACATTAAAAAAAATTGTTGACAATCAAAATTATTTTCATATCCATATATGTCATTCTTTGGTTTGCAGTTTATATAAAATAATTCACAAAATTGTAGGTTATTCCATAAAAGAAACTAAAATTGCTCCAACAATATTATTGGCAAGTAAATAATAAAATAATATGATTTTAAGCAGGTGAATCTCATTTTACTTTTGAAGTGAATTCACTTGTTGTGAGTTGCAAGTGCATGCAATATGAAATTCACAAAATGACTAATTCTACAACTGTGTCACTTCGGGTACCACATTGAACAACGAGAACAAGAAAACCAAAGAATTCCCTGAGGAGGTCAGACAAAATTGTTGCCACCATGGAGAAATCTCAGGCCTACAAGTCCAGCTCCCGAGACCTTGATCTTCCTCTTTCCTTCATTCGTAATGTTATCAAGACGTTCTAGGCTCATGCAAATGTAGGCAACCTTACTGGTCTTGGCCACAATAATTCAAGCTGACTTTCAAACAAAATGAACAATCGTTTTAAGCTGCTTCATCCGTTGCAAACGCAATGAAAGGGGTTGTATGGTAGGAGAGGAGAACCAATGCTGAGAGACATACGTTTGCCCAAACACACATGAATATCCCACAATCTTTCTGGGACAATCACATATGGATAGACCAAATTATAACGTTTTGGCAAAGAGCACCATCTCTCCGTTTCCAGAAAACAAAATGAAGCCTTCAGTATGTAAACCCTGTAGAGATGGTCAGTATTTTTGTATGAAATAAACTCAAGTCCTTATTTAAACCCCAATTCATAATAAAGCCATTCACAAATAAAGGATGCAAACCAAAACAAATTATATATTTACATTGTTTATTTAACAAGAGTGTCTTATTGGAAGTCTCATTTTGGGCTCAGCTTTAGGTTCTTGGCTGATTTCCTGACGTTCTGTTCAGTAATTTCAGAGTATACCTCAGAACTGGTTCCCTTGTTGACTTGCAGTTGACATGGTCCAGAATAGGAAAAGCAGCAACAGATCATGACATTCCCACCACCATGCTTGACTGTTAGGAAGGTTCTTTTGGTGGTATGCAGTGTTGGGTTTTCGCCACACATAGCGGTTGTTATTGTGACCAAAAAAGGTCAATATTTGACTCATCTGTCCAGAGAATTGACTTCCAGAAACATTCAGCTGTGTCCAGGTGGTCTCCAGCAAAGTTAGGACGAGCACTTTGGTTCTTTTTGAGAAGCAGAGGTTTCTTCCTAGCAACCCTCTCATGCAATTTGATTCAGTGTTTTTATTGTTAATTTTTCACACTGCTGTGGATTGCAAGTCCCTCCAGTGGGGTGGTGAAGTCTGCAGAGCACGTCATCGGCTTCCATCTCCCCTCCATGCAAGGCATCTGCCATACACAATGCCTTAGAAAAGCACAGAAAATCATCAAAGATCACAGCCACCCAGTCTATGGTCTGTTCACACTACTGCCGTCTGGTAGACCCTACCAGAGCATTGGGGCACGCACTTCCCGACTCACAGTTTTTTCCTCCATGCCATAAGGCTCCTCAACCAGCAACACTGATCAATGATCATATTGATCACATGAACATTCCAAATGCTCTGATATCTTTCTATGTACATTCAAACTTTTGTTTGTACCATTCGTAGGCATATTACGCAGAATGCACACACACCCTGCCATCCAAGTGATGTAAAGGAAAACGTGATTCATCAGACCGGGCCACCTTCTTCCATTGCTCCGTGATCCAGTTCTGATGCTCACGTGCCCATTGTAGGTGCTTTCGGCAGTGGACAGGGGCCCGTATTCAGGGGCACCCTGACTGGTCTGCGGCTACGCAGCCCCATAGGCAACAAACTGCAATGACACCTTTCTATCAGTGGCAGCATTAACTTTTCCAGCAATTTGAGCTACAGTAGCTTGTCTGTTGGATCGAACCACATGGGCCAGCCTCCGCTCCCCACGTGCATCAATGAGCCTCGGCCGGCCATGACCCTGTCGCCGGTTCACCGCTTTTCCTTCCTTGGACCACTTTTGATAGGTACGGACCGCTGCAGACCGGGAACACCCCACTAACGGCTTGATACTGTCCACCCTTGCTGTCTTGCCAGGTGGGCTCTCAACGCCACTGGGATGCCCTCCATCCAATGCCATTTGGGGGCGGAGTCACTGGCTTGTTGTTGTCTCTCTGTTGCGCCCATCATGCAATCGGGTTGAACTTTGCTGGCAATACTCGGCCCTCATTTTAGGGTGGTTGCAGTTGGTGGGTATCCCTTTGGTTGATGCTTGGTAATGTGGGTGGATTGATTTCCTGCCTGTTGGGCCCTTTCCGGGCCTCCCCCGGATAGGGCCACAGTGTCACTGGACCCCCCTGTCTCAGCCCCAAGGTCTTACCCTGCTATATTATTGTGCCGGGGGACTAGGGTCAGTTCTCCTTCTCCACTGTAAATCCTTGCAGATCTAAGGAATGCACTTTCTAAATTTTCCCTGTCCTTGTCCATCTGGTCCTGCTTCTGACCTGGATTAGGTTTAATAGACTCTGGACTCAGCCCACACGCATTTATCAATTATTACAACTTATACTCTTAAAATGTTCACCCAGCACAGCCAGAAGAGGACTGGTCACCCCTCTCTAGGTTTCGTCCTAAATTTTAGGGAGTTTTTCCTAGCCACTGAAATTCAACATTGTTGTTGTTTGCTCCTTAGTGTTACAGACTGGGTGTTTTGTAAAAGCACTTTGTGACAACTGCTGTTGTAAAAAGTGATTTATAAATACATTTGATTGACTGATTGATTGATTGACCAGGGCAGCAGTTTTGGAGATACTCTGACCCAGTCATCTAGCCATCACAATTTGGCCCTTGTCAAAGTCGCTCAGATTCTTACACTTGCCCATTTTCCAGCTTCTAACACATCAAAATTGAGGACAGAATGTTCACTTGCTGCCTAATATATCCCACCCACTGACAGGTGCCATGATAACGAAGATAACCAAAGATTATCAGTGTTATTCACTTCACCTGTTAATGGTCAATGTTATGGCTGATCGGTGTATATTTTTATATATTTGTGCTTTATATATTTTGTACTTTATATATTTCTTAATTCTTACTGCGTAGATGTCGTGTGCCATATCACAAGAATTTCATTGTTCACGATGATGCTGTGTTATTTGGTGCATTTGATAAATAAAACTTTTAACTTGAACTGAAATATGCACAGTAACCTGAGACGCAGCAAGGGACGTCTGCAAATCTCCAGATGTTATGTTTGGGTTGGCATTTATCTGATTTATTATATTCCTTGTGACTCTTGGGGATATTTTGGAATGGCGTCCACTTCTAGACTGAGTTGCTGTTATGTTAAATGCTCTTTATTTGCAAATTATTTGCCTCACAGTGGTCTGATGGAGCTCAAATCATTTTGAGATGGTTGTATAACCGTTCCCAGACTGATGGCACTGATATCTCCTTTCCTCTCGGCATGTAGTGTTTTGCATTCACCTGTATGTATAACACCAAACAGACCAGGTTCCTTGTCTCTATCCAAACTCTTTCCTAAAGATCCCTCCTTCAATTGGTTAATTTGGAACCCAATTGTTTACCCACCTGATTGATTTAACAAGTGCAACTTGGGGTTCACCTATTTTTGCACCTGCACTAATTCCTCATAATTATTTTGGGTAACTATAAACCTATTATGTCAGATATGATTAAATAAAGATTTCATGGTGAACACAAAGGAAAACCTATAATATCACAAGGGGTTCACATACATTCAAGCAGCACTGTATAAAATAAAGGTTCTGTAATATTAACAGTAAAATAATGAATTATAGAGACCAAATTCTTCGGTCAATTTCAACATATTTTTTAGAGACAATTTCAGTTATTTGAAGAAAGGCCAAGGGTGCCAATACATTTGGACACAATACAATAGTTAGAAAACAGAAAAAAGCAAAACCTACTCCATTAGGTGAATCTGTGTTACATACCTCTACTTTCTTCATCTTCCTTTCCATGGCAACACGGTCTAGAGGCTCTGTGCTGCCCGTCACGGTTCTGAAGTTCTTCTGGGCGGATTTTAGCCAATCAGAGAAGGACACACACAGTTTCTCTGCCTCCTCAATGCTCCCGAGCTCCTCCTTCAGTTGCTTGATGCTCTCCTTCGGTATGAGAATGACATGAGAGTAATTGCATCAACACAGAACAATGAAAATCTCGAAATACATACTTTTAATTCCTTTTTTTCATCCATACTTTAGATTTTTCATTTCCTTATGTCTTGACTTGTGGTGTCTTGTGTGTTAAAATAATGCCTACAGATGGTAATTTTTTATGTTGTGGACATAATATTTATTTGGCAACTATCTCGTGTTCTGTCAATAAAAGCTGTGAGGATTCAGTTTATTTGTAGACACATCAAATACTTTACTTAGATACCAGAATGGTATGAGGAGTTATTTTGGGGGATTTGACGCATTACCCACTTGACTTGCAGATCGTGTGGCATGACGCTCCAATTAGCTGATAGCGCTGAGTGCACACCTTTACCGCCGAGACGAAGACAGAGGTAAAAGCTCTGCACCAAGGCTCAGATTGCCACACGTTTCACACCAAATAATTACATGCATCAATCTAAGTGTGAGTGTGTGCGTGCGCGCTCTAAGTGTGTGTGTGGGGGGGTGGGGGGGGGGGCAATTCTATCCTCATGGGGATGTATAATCCCTGAAAGAATAGTGAATCAAGGAAAACTTGGACATGGATTCTGTCGCAATGTCACCACGACAAAAAAATATATTTTCAGCTCAAGGGGTTATGTTTAGGCAAAATACATACTATTAGTTTTAGGAGTTACGTTTAGGGTTAAGGCTGGGGTAATTCTGGAGGTCCTACTTAAATGCTAAACGTTTGTGAAAGAGAGAAAGGAGAGCGAGGGCGGGTAGTAGGGAGGCAGCGCGAGCATGCTTGCGCGTGCGTCACTGCCCGCGTGCACGTGAGAGCGTGAGGTGTTACTGCAGGTGTAAAAATCAATGGCACCGCCGGCAACAACCCTTCCACTCCAGCAGTCTGAGAAGTGTGATATTGCCTTCTGTAGCGTTTAATTACAGACTATGCCTTAGACCAGAGGAGCGCCATTGATTTTCTTTTAGTTCTCCCAAGAGAGGCACACAAATAGAGCGATTCTGAGTGTACTGGTTGTGTTCAACTGAACCATCAGAGCTTTTCCTCTGTGGTGTTGCACTACACCAACAACACAATAAAAGTCACTGCAACGACATCTATTGTGAGACAACAGGGAGAGAGGGACTCATGCCATGGTATCTTATGTATATTCAGCACCACAATGATTTCCGGTACCTTCATACAGAAAATATGGTTATTTGGTGATAACTGTCTCACCTGTACGTTGAGTATCAGGGCGTGGTACCGGGCGGTGAGCTGTGCTGCTCTGGCGCTGACCCGGCTGCTGATGTGGGTCTCCTCCAGCACCTGGTGGGCCAGAGCGGACAACCCGTCCACCTCACTCTGTCGGGCTAACAAACTCTCCTGCCAAAGCTGAAAGACAGAATTACAATTACTTTATTAAATAGGAAACTGGGGGAGTATCTGGAGTTTGTTGCTGAAAGAAGAGTTGGCCAGAGTTGAAGCCATGCTGCAGTGGTCCATGTGCCCTTGATGCAGCAGGTTAGACCACGGGACGACACTGGATCACAACACTAAGGTACTCAATGGTCTCAAACCAGTGGCTTCAATTATGGCATGGGATGTCAAGATAACAGTATATTGTTTGGTTTACAGTTGTAAACTGATTATGGCTGATAATTTTTTGATTGGGAAGCACGTGTTAAAATGACAGCCATCCACAAGAAGATTGTGTGGCAGTTTGACCACCGGTCACACGATGCAGCATTAAAAGGACCTTGTGGTAGCAGGGACGCCAGGTTAATTTGCTAGATACTTTGAAATGCATCTTTCAGAAAACAGTCAATCATCAGAGAATTACTAATTAGCCACACATGGTTGATAATACTAGGTCAATTAGGTTATACTGCATTGCATATAAATACTGAGATGCCAGTTAATTTATTATCAAATCACAGCCTACATCAACGTCACCAAAATGGTGCTGGTTGCAAACTGAAGACCATTTCTTCCTCACAATTAAATCACCAGAACGTTACATGATTTTTTCATATCGAACGTAGTGCAATGTTACGTGTCCTGCAAAATACGTAATTGTTCCGAAATTTCACAGAAAGAATTAAAGTTCCATTTTTTAAATGAAAATGTACATAACTGACCATCTTAGTGACCAAAATCATTCTGTCAGTCAGAAATACATTTTAAATTGCTTCATAATAAAAAAAGATTTAAATTTGACATTGATCAGCTCGCTTCACACCAGTATTTAGCCATGCAGTGCATGCGTGCGTGAGTGCGTGCGTGCATGAATACTTGTGTGAAACTGTTAGCTGAGTGGCTGTCAGCTAAACCGTTGTTGTGGTACCGATGAGGTGCAAGAACGATTTCATAGCAGGCGAAACAATCTGAGGCTGATTGGGTAAATATAGTACCTAGTTTTTTTGTGAATGTATTATATTACAATTCACTATGATTTGTTATTAAATAGAGCAGAAAGTATTAACTGTGTGGTGGTGGACAACTAGGTAGCAGACTCTGTAGCATGTCATTCATTCAAGCAGAACTTTAATGCCTTTGACAGCAGCGCTTATTGCAATACGCAATATATACATTGTTAGCCAATAGCAACCCAAACTATGAAATATGAAAGTTATTAAAGATATTGTCAGGTATTCTTAAGGCAAAGATGCCTCAATTGTTAATTTCTAAGGTGTATTTTTTTTGGGCGCTCTTTTGGCATGAAAACCAATTGGTCATTAACTGGTCAACTATCAACATGACAAAATTATTAGCTCTGAAACACATTGGCACAAATGCACATGGTAGAAACTGCACTCTTTACTTGAGGTCCAAGCACTTTATTTTGCATTTTGTTTTTCTTAATTTAATTAATTTAATTATTTATTTGAAACTAAATGGATTTTAGATCTATTATGTTAAGAAATTACATTAAGTGTTCATTGTTCATTCAGCATTGTTGTAATTGTTAATATTTTTAAAAATTATAATTGGCCGATTAATCGCTATTGGCTTTTATGGTCTACAATTAATCGGTATCGTTATTTTAAAAATCGGACAACCTCTAATCAAAAGCACATGAAAACACATGAAAAATCTTTCAGCTTCCAGACAAACCCCAGTCTCTTTCCTCCCCCAACCTCCTACCTGGAGCT
This sequence comes from Esox masquinongy, assembly GCA_016801175.1. NCBI lineage: Eukaryota > Metazoa > Chordata > Actinopteri > Esociformes > Esocidae > Esox > Esox masquinongy. The sequence goes on from JACXGI010000387.1 coordinate 82,643, forward strand.
GCTTCAGCTGGGCTTCCTTGGTGGCTCTGTCAGATCTGCGATGACCACGGATATTGGCCTTCCCCTCCATGTTGTCCAGCCACAGGGCCAGGCTCTGGAACCTTTGGCCCATCTGCCTGAGTCTGCCCAGGGTGGAGCCCAGTGAGTCCCTGGTCTCGCCCAGCCTGGCCTGGAAGGCCCCCCACTCTCGCTGTGCCGTGTCTAGAGCTCTGTCCTCGATTTGGGGGGCACCCCACGAGATCACCCCCTCCCTACTCAACAGAACTGAAGAGAGCAGGGACTGGCCTTGGGAGCAGCGCTCCTGGAGGATCTATTCAGGGAGAAGGCGGGGTTCTATGTAACATATCAACATGATGCTGTACCAAATTGTATAAACAGGGTCCAATGCTAACTTTTTTCCTCACTGGCCCTAATGGGCCAGGTGGTCTGAAATCTACTGGACCGGACTGTATTTTTACCGTCCCGAGCTGAATTAAAAAAAAACATAATAAAATCTGTATTTTACAGATATATAATATGTAAATATCATATCATCAGAATATTGATTTATACCACAGATTTGCATGTGATATAAGACATGAGAGCTGATACAAGCAATTTCTGTTTACATAAATGTGATGCAAATATTAGCTACTATAAATATCATTATGATCTTTTCATGAAGATGCTTATTTGATGTGAATGAACGGCGTACGTGTCCCTTGCCATTATTGTTTTCGACCCATGGAACCTGTTCTTTTCACGAAAACAAAAGTGACAGCTTTTGCTTTGCCTCGTACGATACTAAATTTGGGTCCTGCTCAAGAATGCACTATGTACTATGATTGGTCCAAACAGATGAGCCATCGAATATTATTGGTCAAAAAGGGGGGGGGGGGAAGCGCCACAGATGCATTTTAATGTGAGAACAAGCGAAAATTGGAGGAAGAGTGACAAAGATGACAAGCAAACATTTTAATACGATACTATGAACTTCAATGAAAATTGAGCAATGGCCCCTTCGGGCCAGTGACTGTCTTTGTCTACTGGCCCGACGTTAGGTCTTATTGGCCCGGGCCAGCCGGCCATCTTTCAAGGGATAGTTCATCCAAAAATAATATTTCTCTGAAAATTCACTTACCAAAACTTATTCTGGAATGCACATGGAGTCATTTTTTCCAAACATCCATTATTGAGCTCTGTCCCAGTCTGTTACTAACGTTCTTTGCATCGTCCAAATTCATGAAAGGAAGCTGTTTGTCCCCCTACAGCAAATCTGCATTGCAAGCGGAAAACAACTCCAAAACACTCCAAACTAAGACTAGTGGTGTCGTTTAACTCAAAGAACATGACAATGCATTCCTCTAAAAAAAGTTGTAAGTTTCGTGATATAGGAAGAAGACTTCTTCCGGGGGATAGAATCTTACTTGTCCGAATGAGAATACACAGAGGATGAATTGATCGAAATAGAGGCTAGCACAGCAGTGGTCAATGGGGAAGATGGTGAACCAGTTAATCCCCAACCCTCGCCCAGAATGTCCGCAGGGTGGTGGTGTAGCTGTGGATCGTGCAATCTAATACCAACTGAAACGGAAAGCTTTTGTTGCAACGAATGGGAACTATTGATTCCAATGCTGGAGACCATGAATGACCCAGTCCCTGAATCTGAACTCGTTCCAAGATGTGTGGTTGATCTTCCAGACTTCGCCCCCCTCATAACTCCTGGGGTGCTGGAGACTTTTTTACATTTCAAAAATTAACTGGAAAAGACGTTCTAGGCCAGAGGGGCCCAATGGCCAGCCCTCAAAAGAGTAAGTAGCTACATAACATTAACAAAGTAGTGTATAAGGCGCAGCTATTTATTTGGATAGCTATTTATTTGGATAGCATATTCCATACATGGGACAATAACATTTTATATTTTTGCTTTATATTTTTATGCTTGAAAGAAAAAACATCTATGGGCAAATATGATTCTAAGTTTCATAAAATGATTGTAAATCCAAAATGCACTATTTAGGCCTGTTGTACATCAGAATAAAGATGATGCTTTTGAATCTACAGTGGATATAAAAAGTCTACACACCCCTGTTAAAATGGCAGATTTTTGTGATGTAAAAGAATGAGACAAAGATAAATCATGTCAGAACTTTTTCCACTTTCAATGTGACCTATAATGTGAACAATTCAATTGAAAAACAAACTGAAATCTTTGAGGGGCAAAAATGAAAAATAAAAACCTTACAATAAACTGGTTGCATAAGTGTGCACACCCTCTTATAACTGGGGATGTGGCTGTGTTCAGAATTAACCAATCACATTCAAACTCATTTTAAATAGAAGTCATTACACACCTGCCATCATTTAAAGTGACTCTGATTAATCACAAATAAAGTTCAGCTGTTCTAGTAGGATTTTCCTGACATTTCCTTAGTTGCATCTCAGAGCAAAAGCCATGGTCCACAGAGAGCTTCCAAAGCATCAGAGGGATGTCATTGTTGAAAGATATCAGTCAGGAGAAGGGTACAAAAGAATTTCCAAAGCATTAGATATATCATGGAACACAGTGAAGACAGTCATCATCAAGTGGAGAAATTATGGTACAACAGAGACATTACCAAGAACTGGATGTCCCTCCAAAATTGATGAAAAGACAAGAAGAAAACTGGTCAGGGAGGCTTCCAAAAGGCCTACAGCAACATTAAAGGAACTGCAGGAATTTCTGGCAAGTACTGGCTGTGTGCGACATGTGATAACAATCTCCCGTATTCTTCATATGAGTGGGCTATGGGGTTGGGTGGCAAGACGGAAGCCTTTTCTTACAAAGAAAAACATCCAAGCCCGGCTGAAGTTTGCAAAAACAAACATCAAGTCCCCCAAAAGCACGTGGGAAAATGTGTTATGGTCTGATGAAACCAAGGTTGAACTTTTTGGCCATAATTCCAAAAGGTATGTTTGGCGCAAAAACAACACTGGACATCACCCAAAGAACACCATACCCACAGTGAAGCATGGTGGTGGTAGCATCATGCTTTGGGCTGTTTTTCTTCAGCTGGAACCGGGGCCTTAGTCAGGGTGGAGGTAATTATGAACAGTTCCAAATAGCAGGCAATTTTGGCACAAAACCTTCAGGCGTCCGTTAGAAAGCTGAAGATGAAGAGGAAGTTCACCTTTCAGCACGACAACGACCCAAAGAACACATCCAAATCCACAAAAGCATGGCTTCAC
>JACXGI010000387.1:85949-105087 GCA_016801175.1 Esox masquinongy
AACATCTGTGGGGTGATCTGAAGAGGGCTGTGCACAGGAGATGTCCTCGCAATCTGACAGATTTGGAGCGCTTTTGCAAAGAAGAGTGGGCAAATATTGCCACGTCAAGATGTGCCATGCTAATAGACTCCTACCCAAAAAGACAGTGCTGTAATAAAATCAAAAGGTGCTTCAACAAAGTATTAGTTTAAGGGTGTGCGTACTTATGCAACCAGGTTATTGTGAGTTTTTTATTTTTTATTTTTCCCCCTCAAAGATTTCAGTTTGTTTTTCAATTTAATTGTTCACGTTATAGGTCACATTAAAGGTGGAAAAAGTTCTGACATGATTTATCTTTGTCTCATTCTTTTACATCACAAGATCCTGGCATTTTAACAGGGGTGTGTAGACTTTTTATATCCACTGTATAGCAGTGTTCCTCAAAGTGGGCAGTACCGCCCCCCAGGGGACTTTCAGGGGACGACAGGGAGCGCTGGAAGCAACATTTTGGAAAGGGGGGCGTTGAGGTGCCCTTGGGGGGCGTTTGTTTTAAGGCGAGTTTACACCGAAGATTCACAGTTATACAAGTTTAAAGTTTCAACTATTTGCACAAAACTGTCATCTGCAATTTTAAAACCTGCCAGTTTACGCCACTGAGACTGGACGAGAAGGTGTATCGTAACTCTTCTTCTCTTCAGTGTTTCTGTCAGCTTCTTGTGGCGTAGCTCCATGCTGCCTTCACGGGAACGGGACGTCAGAGTATCATCTATAAAATTTCACCCACATGGTGTTTACTGTGTAAACTCTGGAAAATAGACGCTCTCTTTCTTGGTATTACCCGAGCGTTCATTTCTCTGAGGGATACACCGTGAACGCCTTGTTATTGCAGTGGTTACACATTTACAAGAGGGATATTCCGCTGTCGGACTTCCCCTGAAAGGAACTTAGCATCCAGCATCCAGATGCACATTAAAACACTATTCAATACAAGTGGCTTTGTTGACATGACTGCAATACAACCAGGCGCAGGGCTCTCACTAACTTTCAAAGGTTTTTAACTTATTTCCTTTGAAAGTTAATCCTTCTGCTTTCACCCCTTGATAAGTGCCAGCTTTTTTTCCATTGGAACAATTCATAAGAATGATTATTGTTTGGCATTTCTGATTGGCTGTTGTTTAATTAAGATTTGAATGTTAAATTGCTAGCTGTTTCTGATTGGCTGCTGTTTGTTTCCCTGGGAAACTAATAAATCTGTTGTTTGTCATTCACTGATGTGCTTTTTTGATGATAACAATAGTAACAACAATAATGATTATCATAACAATCATAACAATAATAATAAACATTAATATTCAGGGCAATTAGCCTACATCTTATTTGATGGGGGATGGTAAGGGACCTGGGTAATGGATAGGGAGGCGCTGGCCCAAAAAAGGTTGAGAACCACAGCGTATGGTATGATGAGCAACATGAAAAAACGGTCTCATCACTATTCATTCAATCATGTGTGTCTAAACTTAGCTAATCTGCTAAACCCCTTGAATGTAAACCTACCATCTGGTCCATTGTTTTTGGTGCACAAACGTTGACTCAGAGGCTTTAGCTCAAAGCTCAACTTTTCTATTTAACCGATGTCAACAAAGCTAATCAGACAATGTTAGACACCACATGAATATGATTTCATTGAGTTAACCACTTAAGAAGCTTTTACAAGAGTCAATAGTCCGATATATCTAACTAAATCGTATGTCAGTAATGGTAGAATGAAGTGTTACATGTCTGGAAGATATGGCAAGTCTCCTCTCCCAGGTCCCTCGTACCTTTCTTTGCAAACAAAACACGATTGCGGCATTTTCCACAATGATAAAAAGAAAACTGAAGTCCAACAACGATATTCACGATACTGGGCCAGCTAGAGAAACTCTCACCTCTCGTAGCTTCTGGAGGTTAAATTTCACTCCCACCCCGATGACATCATTGCTGAAGGACAGAAGCTGTGTTGAGTGGCTATAGGACAGGGCTATTCAATTCCGGCCCTCAAGGGCCGAAACATTTCTGGCTTTATCCTCTACTAACAATATGGGACCGATTCAGACCTGAGATGCCAGGTGAAGGCAATCAACTAGCAGGTAGAACCAAAAACCAGAAGTGTTTTGCCCCTCCAGGACCGGATTTGAATAGCCCTGATATAGGAAATAGTTTGCTAGTGCCAGTTTGGATAGACCAAATTCCGCCGGCTGTTTGGTCAGTGAACAGTTTAAAAGAATTGATGCTACTGCGACAGATTACTGAATGTAGTTTGGAGTGTTTTGGAGTAGTTTCCCGCTTGCAATGCAGCTTTGCTGTAGTGGGACGAACAGTTTTCATTCATGAATTTGGACGATGCTAAGAATGCTAATTACAGCCTGGGACAGAGCTGAATAATGGATGGTTGGAAAAAATGACTCTGCGTTATATTTAATTTAAAAATAATATTGTCCATTGCATTGTTCTATGAAGTAGAGGTTTAATTCATGTTGGACTAACTGAATACTTCATAATTTTCTAATGTTTTATCTGAAGACCTTTGTTTGTTAATTGTATTGTTCAGAAGTTCATTACATTTGTGAAATTTGGCCCGATATCCAGCATACTAGCAAAAGCACAGTAGAAACCCATTAGTTTACTCCAAGAACAAGTTACCATCCTAGAGTATTGTACTTTTTCTTATACATGCATTTAAAGCAAAAAATACGAATAAAGTTACAGTCCAAAATAAAAACAGTGGAATACATTTCAGTTAACAGGTGAGCCTTGTTAAATGTTAATTTGTGCATTTCTTTTTTTATTTTTAATGCGTTTCAGCCAATCAGTTCTGTTGTGACAAGGCAGGGTTAGTATACAGAGGACCATCATTATGTCTGTACTGTAGTAGTCTATATCATGGCAAGTACAGCTCAAATTAGCAAAGAGAAACGACAGTCCATCATAACTTTAAGTCATGAAGGTCTGTCAATGCGGAATACATCAAGAACATCAAGTGCAGTCGCAAACGCTTTACAGAGTTCAAGTGACACATCTCAACATCAACTGTTCAGATAAGCCCACGTGAATCAGGCGTCAATGGTTGAATTTGTGTTAAAGGCTGCAAAGAAATCACTGTTGAAAGGCGTCAATAATAAGAAGAGACTTCCTTGGACCAAGAAACACAAGAAATGGACATTAGTCCGGTGGAAATCTGTCGTATCAAGTCAAAGTGTGGCTACTTCACAGAATCTAAAATAAATGTATTGTGTTTTGTTTAACACTGTTTTTGTCACTACATGATTCCAGTAAGTGTTACTTCATAGTTTTGATGTCTTCTACAATGTGAAAAATAGTAAAAATAAAGAAATACCATTGAATGAATAGGTGAGTCCAAACTTTTGACTGGTATTGTAAATCTATGTGGGTGGATCAGGTTGCCGAACAAAATTTGTCCTTCTGTTGGTTTTCAGCTGGTTCTCGGAATAGAGGTAGCCCGGGTGAGGCTCCAAAAAACTGACTCTTGCAAGACTCTACCTTGGATAGGATTCCACATTATGCTGGTGTATCAGGGCCATTAGGGGGCACTCTTCACTCTGCTCTAATAATAAACCCCCAATGCCCCAGAATAGTGAAGGGGACAATGCACAGAATAAATGAAACTCGTCCATGTGTTTCAAAAGTTGAACTTTCCCTTTAAAGTCATTGTTAAACCTGTCAGAATCTCTCTACGCATTTGGATTGTTGCAAAACAATGCTACAGTGCTAGAGTTCTACAGTAGCTTTTCTTTCCAAACCAACTGTGTTGTTCTGACCTGTATCTGCTGTAGCGTGTTCTCCAGAGTGTCCACATCTCCCTCCGGGTGTGACAGAGAGGAGAGGGTTCCTTGCTCCTGCTCCAGCCAGTCTTCAAACATGTGCAGACCCCTCTGGTACTCTTGATGGGCCAGGACTAGCTCCTTAGCCTTGCCGACTGCAGCCTGAGACACAAGCCAGAGAAATAGCACTAAGACAAACAGCTGGGTTACCGGTTTAGGAATACACCCCCAGTAAAAAGGGTTGCGGAAGTGTTCTTTGGCTTTCCAAAAAGGGTACCATAAAAAGGGTCATCCAATGTTCAGTCACTGAGCGGCTTGCAAGCCGCATTCGACTATCAGAGACTTAATTGTAGGCTCGCTGTAATGATTGGAATTGGTTGTGTTTTCCTCAATAATCTGAATGTGTCATTTCATAGAATTGTGGTAAAATGAGAGATATTAACTACCGGAACAAACAGAGTGGTTAAACATTCCTTAGAATTTGACTATGTTTTTAACAGTTTTGGCTATTACATATGGAAGTCTAAGACTGACATCAATTGGAACTCAATTAAAACTGCATAATTCCTGCCCATTTGATAAATAAATGGCAAAGTGCATTTCATTTTATATATTATTTTGTATTTTATATTTGTATGCTTGTATTATTGCAGTAATACTGGGCTCAACTGCTAATGAGCTCTCAACTTGATTACTTTGCTTAAATATAAAATAAAATGTGATAGCAAAAATTGTGTCAAAACAGAATTACATTTCAGGTAACGAATGACATTGGATGGTATTCATTGAGCAAGTATTAGCTAAAATATTAACTATTATATTTAGAAAGCTTGATAGCTAGCTAGTTGCTGGACATGTAGAGGCACTACTAAATAACATTAGATTGTCCACTGGCTAACTTACTGACCAGATAATTTCACATGGAATGTATTATAAAAACCCTTTAGCATGTAAGTGGCCTTTTTGTCTTTACACCTTTTAAAAGGTAAACTGAAACAATTAGCTTCAAAGCTGGCTGAAAGCTGGCTTGCACACCTTTTTTGCACACCTACTGTACTGCTAGCAAGCTACTGTATGCCTAGTTCTGCATAGGTTTAATTTATTAGGATATCACTATAATTTAAAAATTAATTGAGTAGAATGCACTTACTACTAAACTCAGTGGTTGGTTCACCTAGCTCTTTTAAAATGTATGCACTTACTGTAAGTCGTTCTAGATAAGATAACTAAAAAATTACCAAAAAGTAAATGCAACTGTGATTTCTTTAACAAGCTGTAAAGTTGCAATGAGGAATTTCGAAATGCAATAGCAAAATGAAGATTTGTGATTGCATTAGAGTTTTGACAGTCTTACACCACATACAGCTCCGGAAAAAATTAAGATACCACTGCACCTTTTTCTGTTCCTTCTGTTTTAACCCTTCTGTTCCTCACTCAAACCTCAAAACCTCACTCAAAACTCAAACCTCAACCTTCCTTTTCAACTTTTTTGGAAAGGAAAGAAAAAGGTGCAGTGGTCTCTTAATTTTTTCCGGAGCTGTATAGCATGAAAAAGCAATGTCAATTGAGATTACATTTAGTGTGGACACTTCTTGGACAATTTATGCAATCACAACAAGTAAATTAAACTACAAACATGGGAAATGATTGCTTAGATAAGCATTTACATGAGCTTTTTGAATGTGTCTGCATCGAACCAGACAGATCATGGAAATAAAATATTAAACACATTTTCCATTTCTTTTCCTAATTGGAAGGAATTCCCTGTTACGAAAAAGATAATGCAATATTTTACTTTGAATTTGAGTTTGGTCAGTTAAAATGCCAACCAAATGGAAATTCCAGGAAATAGAGGGGTAATACAGGATGAAGACAGGAGTAGATACCTTGGCCTTGTCTGTAATGGTGGCATATCTTTCCTGTAGACTTCGCACTTCCTGCTGGGTAGTGCAGTGTTCAGCCATGTTGGATCCCTTTATGGCGATGGTCTCCAATGGACTGCTATGACTCAGTACCTCCTCATATAGAAGCTAAAACACATACATACATACATACAATCTCAATTCCTGTTACAGGAGAGCTGTCCTGCAATGGACATTTAAAACATGTATTTGAAACATGTACTGCATTTAAGGTTTAAGTGTCTAAATCACTAATGTATGCTTACTCCACTGCTGAAGCATGTAATTATGTCCATTCTATAGAATTTTAATTTTATCCAGTTTCCAACAGCAGGAAAATAAGCCTACAGCAACTGTAAATGTTAATTATAATGTAGATCAAAGCGATTTCACAATTCTGAAGTTGTTGATACATCTTTCGTGACGGAAAATCAAGTCTGACATTTCTAAATGGAAACGACACACTTAAGAAGCTTTATTTTCCAAGAGAATCCATACTTAGTGTGAGAATCAACAACACTACCAGGTTACGATGACTGGAACCATTTAGTACTTTCAAACCTAAGCCCTTTTTTGCCATAGACTCCCTCCATCCACCACCAAAATACACATTAGGTCCAGTGCTTTGAGTCCGATACCTTGGTCTTTCCTAGGTTAGCGGTCTTGTCCCTCATCTCAGAGTATGGTCTGTCGGAGCAGCCCAGAGTGGCCTCCACGCGCTCCATCCACACCACAAACTGAGCCACATCTTCCTGGTAGCTGGTCCACTGGGACAGCGCCCCCTCCAGCTGACTGTTTCAAGATGAACACATTCATTTCCCAGACAGCTGAGTTAGACTGGGCTAAGATAAGATAGATGAACACACATTCATTTCCCAGACAGCTGGGTTAGACTGGGCTAAGATAAGATAGATGAACACACATTCATTTCCCAGACAGCTGGGTTAGACTGGGCTAAAATAAGATAGATGAACACACATTCATTTCCCAGACAGCTGGGTGAGACTGGGCTAAGATAAGATAGCATTTAAGAGTGTACTCTAATGTTATACACTTATCTGATCAAGTACAATGAAAGCTTATTCTCTCTGTCAGGCAATGGTCTGTTATTCTAACACTGAACCCCTCTGACCACCTAGGTTCAATCAACTGATTCAAGGAAAAGAAAGAAACGGACTAAGTGATGAATCAATGACTTGATGGCTCCTGACCTTTTACACTGAATGGAGGCCGACAGCAAAGAATCCCAGGAGTCTTTGAGGTCCTGGATCTGTTTTCGGACCACGGGAACCCCCTCAGCAGAGCTGTTCCTCTGGACCGCCTCACCACGTGTTAGCAACATCTTCAGCTGGATCTCCCTCTCCTGACGGGCTGCCAGCAGGGCCTGGAGGAAAGACAGGAACCACCACAGATTAAACACAAAGGACGCGTCAGTCGTACAACACTAGCACACGGCTAAACCCTAAGAGCCTCAGAGGGAAACAGCATCAACCGTACATCCCGCTGCCTCTGAAGCTAACCTGGGTCAGTGCTGGTCGCACCCCGAATGTGAGAACAGATGCTGCTGGAAGTGGAGTTGTACAGCCAGTAGGGGGCACTAAACCCTCTGGTCTGAATATGAAATCCCAATGCCCAGGGCACTGAAAGTCTCATCGCCACTGTGTATGGTGCCTGTCTTAGGTGTGGGATGTTAATCGGTGTCCTTACACTATGATTTATAATGATACTTTCCTGGTAAAATAACTAAAGTAAATATGAACTCAATACTACGATGACCTCGGTGCTGATTACAAATGGTCCATATATTATCAATTCTCCAAGGATATGCAAACTTTTGAGCACAACTGTATATTCCTCAAGAATTACAATTTGTGATGTACCTGGTTAAATAAAAAAAGATATAAAAAATGTAGTAATTTAACTCATTGGAGACTGGCATTCATCCCATTGCTCTTGACACATATTAGTATTAGTCTCCTGGTTGTGCCATAAGTTTTAATGAATCATGTTGAATGGATGTCAAAACCAAGCAAAGTTATGTTTTATGATGAAACCATTTCCTACTATTTTTTACCTTTCAATGATAGCAGCAAATAGAGTATCCTCTAATATTTGTTGCAAAACCTCTAGTTACTGCTTGGGTTAGGCTGGCAAATTGATACACTAATCAGAACATAACAGCGTTTACAAGCTTTAGCGAGAGAAAACAACTCCAAAATGTTAAGAAGGTATTTCAAAACAAAAATTCAGTTTTAAATTTTTTCTGGCAGTACAAGTGAATGGTAATACACCACGCAATGTTTCAAAACATCTTAGCCATGTGTTTTGCTGTTTCAAAGCAATGTATATTCTCTTATTTACCTCCAATTGTATCATCCTGTCATCCAGTACAGTCTTATCAGCAGTGGGGGAGAGGCAGGTGCTCAGGACCCTCTCCGCCTCAGACACCCAGTCCTGAAGCTCTTTTAGCCCCTGGGAGAACAAACGGTGCTCTCCTACAATACGTTCAATCCTGGAGGCTTTGTCCTGTGGTAGCATAGTCCAAGGATAGAATAAGAGCTATGTAAGAACAAGGATATTTCTGTTCACTCAGGAAAATGTATTTTTCTGCAGCACTTCATATGGTGCACCCAGATAATGGCCATGACAATAAAAAAACATTCAGAAACATTTCCACAAAAAAAACAAGCAAACCTTTTCTTTTCAGCACAGCAATCTACAAGTGGCTTTTTCAAGTGATTGTATTCCCCTTGTTTCCATGTAACTAAGAGGAACTATGCTATAAATAGACTAACTCGCTTTCCGACAATATAAATAAACCACATTCATCACAGCTGAACATTGTCTTTGTCCCTCCAATAGAGGCCAGAGCTGATGTTTACGCTAATGTTTTGTTCTATGATAAATCACGTGTGAAAAATCTACTGAAGTGATTGCTTCAGAATGTCAACCCAAAACAAGCACAGCATAATTTCTCATCTGGTATGTAAGACTAAATCCTTAGTCCTTCAGGGACATAGGCCCTAGGGAGACATCATTGAGTACTGCGGGCTCTTACAGGTTGTTGATAAAACCATAACGTCTAGAATGTTTGCATATGTATGTTGGCGGAATATGCTGACACATAATAAGTAGTAGTAGCTACATTTTTTTTGCTAGGCTGAGTATATTGACACATTTTCACGGATGGTCGCGTTGTACAGGTTGCGTCATTCCAAAACACATAACACAGCAGCACAGATTGAACATAGCAAGAGATACATGCAACACTGCAGCGTAACCCCAAGGAGTTTGACTTGGGGCAGTGGAAGCATCGAGCGGTGCGCGCTTCCATGCTACGGCCAGGCCCACCTTAGCAAGGGGCAGAGACCAAGAGGGGACGGGGTGGACAGAAGGGGGTGAAAGGAGGCGGTTGGAGGACTGGTATTACCTTGGTGAGGATGCTGAGGGCCAGGTACTGCGCAGACAGCTGGGACACACGGTGGACGAAGCCCTTTCCTGCGGCCTGGCCCTCCCAGAGCTGGTGGGCCCTCTCCCTCAACCTGGCCAGCTCAGCCTCACGACACGACAGCTCCTCTAACACACACTGGGAGTTGGAGCAGCAGGGGATTTGGGCAGAATGAACAAGGGGGGGTCACATGGCACATCACAGAGACGGACAGAGACAGATCATCAAGATAAGCGTTAACCTCCAAGGACAGGACAAGTGGAACCAGGACAAGGACAGGACAAGGACAGGACAAGGGGAACCAGGACAAGGACAGGACAAGGGGAACCAGGACAAGGGGAACCAGGACAAGGACAGGACAAGGAAAGGACAAGGGGAACCAGGACAAGGACAAGGGAAAGACAAGGACAGGACAAGGACAGGACAAGGGGAACCAGGACAAGGACAAGGGGAAGGACAGGACAAGGACAACGGGAAGACAAGGGGAACCAGAACAAGGGGAAACAGGACAAGGACAGGACAAGGGGAAGACAAGGACAGGACAAGGACAGGACAAGGGGAACCAGGACAAGGACATGACAAGGGGAACCAGGACAAGGACAGGACAAGGGGAAGACAAGGACAGGACAAGGTCAGGACAAGGGGAACCAGGACAAAGGAAAGACAAGGACAGGACAAGGGGAGGACAAGAACAGGACAAGGGGAAGACAAGGACAGGACAAGGACAGGACAATGACAGGACAAGGGGAACCAGGACAAGGGGAACCAGGACAAGGGGAAGACAAGGACAGGACAAGGGGAGGACAAGAACAGGACAAGGACAGGACAAGGGGATGACAAGGACAGGACAAGGGGAAGACAAGGACAGGACAAGGAGAAGACAAGGACAGGACAAGGGGAACCAGGACAAGGGGAAGACCACCACTTCTTCAAAGAACTAGCATCATCCGCACCTCCTGACATTCTTTTCTTATTAAGACCCTGGTTAGTCTGGTAGAACATAACAGCAGGGAGAGGTAGGTGTGTGTGTGTGTGTGTGTGTGTGTGTGTGTGTGTGTGTGTTTGTGGCTGGCAGACATGCAGCTTGTATTGTACTGGAGAGCTTCAGGCAGATTGAACTGCTCGCGGGATAGACAAAAGCAGGGTGAGAAGCGCTACAACAGATACCGGCGCGAATAACAAAAAAAGCTTCAACGATAAGGCCAGCGCTTCAAGATGTGACTGATATTTATTTTCTCTTTCGTCGGGCCTGCTTTTTCCTCTGCGCCCCTCTTTTTTGTCTCGCCTAGCCGGGGATAGGGCTGTTATCACATCCTGAGAAGGGCCGCACAGCGCCGTGGCTTTGACAGAAAAGGGAAATTAATTAGATTTAGGACTTCTCCTCCGACTATTGTGTCAAGACGTTGCTCCAGTCTGATCCAGCGGCGGTTGACAAATGTAATTATAGGTCTCTGTCTGCAGTAAATTGATTTCAGACTTACTTTAGGGACATAAGGTAACTTAGGTATAAATACATCTATCTCTCTTCTCTGCCAACAGAATGTGGTCAGACATATCACTAAATATAATAAACTGAAAGAAAGCCAGCTCTTATAAAATAGGTTTTGAAAAAATAACAATAAAAAAAGACAGTATCTAATAACGCACAATGAACTGAACTGAGTCCATACGGAAATAAACTAGATTGTGTTTGGTGATCTATAAGGGTTTAGGTAACCGGCCACTGTGGATGTGTCTTATTTAGGATGGTATTCTTTTGCTACTGAGATAACAACTGTGGTGGGGGATTGAACATTTTAGTGGTATTCTTAGGACTGGCAGATAAAGGTGTTTGATGCTGGGAGTGGAGGTGAAAAATAATTGTAGCAATACAGAAAGAAAAAACGATTTCATCTACTTGGAAGGGCTCCTACATTAAAGTGGGAATAAGCAGTGGAAACAATAATGAAGCCCCCCCATTTCAGTAAAAAGCAAAGGGATGGGGCAGGAGAAATTCTACCAGTATAGATTTTATTTTATAGTCAGAGCTTTGCAAGGACTGACCAAAATGAGTTTAAAACATATTTTTTGTCTATAAAGCATTTAATTACATTTCTTTTGTTTATCACAATTTAATATTCATATTTCAAGATATTATTTCAAATATTTTTTTCTACAAAATTTTCAGAGTGCCTGAGATATTTCCGTTTTCAACTTTTTGGTACAGACAGTCAGTCAGTTGGTATTGACATTTAGTGTCCTCATACTCACTTTGGACTCTTGCAGTACTACCCCCCCAAACCACCTTGGACTAGCTAACACTATTCTGGGTCTTATTCGGTAAGGTAAGACGAGGAGGATACAAGCTGTGTTATTGTTTAAATTTAGACATTAAGACAGGATTCTACACAGTGCCCCTTTAAACTAAGCTGCTGAGGTGTTTCTAAGTTAAATCCTTCAGGAGTCAATTAGTTTCATTCTTTTCTATGTCCGGAAAAATTACAAATTGCCCCTTTATCTGATCATTTACTATAGATGGTATTACACTGAAGTCTCCTATATAACATCCCATATCTTTGCAGTACAATGCAACCCACTCTGCAAAAATGCATTGTAAATGTTGGGCCATTCCACCAGAACCAGGAAGGAGTACGGGGGTGTACCAGTACCAGGAAGGATTATGGGGGTGTACCAGAACCAGGAAGGAGTACGGGGGTGTACCAATACCAGGAAGGAGTACGGGGGTGTACCAGTACCAGGAAGGAATATGGGGATGGTACCTGTAATTTGCTGAGCTCCTCTCTTTTGGCCGGGAGGTCATGAAGCCGAGTGCTGCTCTCCTGAACGATGACCTCAGTGCTGTTCAGCCAATCCTGGAGTGGCTCAGCGCTGACTTCAAAGTCTCTCATCTGAGACTGCAGGTTCTGACAACAACACATTGAAAAACGGTCATCAGAAAACCACACAAACACACTCAGACAGTCAGACAAACACAAACACACTATATTCACCTTTAATGCGGTCTCCCTCATCTGTAGGTTGGTCATGAGACATTTCCAGTCGTCTCTGGCGTTTGTTACCTTAGCCTTGACGCCATCCACTTTGTCTTTAGGTACAACAGCCATGAGCAGCTCACTGCTGGCCCCTACAGCACTCAGTCTGGCCTGGCCATGCTCCCTGTCACTCAGAAACTCCTACAGACAAAGAGAGATGGAGACAGACGGACATAGAGAGAGGAGAGAGAAAGAGAGAGACAGAGAGATCGAAAGAAACGGATACATACAGAGAGAGACAGGGAGTTGGAGCTTAGAACAAAGAATTTCAATGGATACAAGGTGATTATCCTCATCATGGTCAATACACCCACTAAGTTAACTAGAAGCTGGAATAAATTGTGAACAGAAGAAAAACAGTACTAGGTACCCAGGGAGTTGGCGGGTCTTAAATGCGTGGGTTTGACGCCCCCCCTCCACTCCCTCCCTCCCGTTATCCATACTCCTCCGGTAGTCCCTCACCCAAACCCCCCCCCTTTCCCTGAGCCGGTGACAACCTCACAGCGGGGACCGCTCCGCCATCTGTGCAGTCAGCGCATCACTTTACACACACTTCAGCCCCTGCTCGCACGTGCGCACACACTCATCACACCTCTTACTCGCTCTTTTTCTATTTTTGCATTGTCTCTCCATCTTTAGTTCTCCCCTCTCCCTCGCATATTCTCCCCACGTTTTTCTCTCTCTCCGGCAGAAGTGGCGGCGTAACACCAATTAAGCGTGACACAACGCAGAGTGTCAGTGTCTAGCCCCTTCTACCCCCCACGCAGGGCCTCCTGGAGGTCAGTCATGTGGAAACATTGTTCCACATTCCCCACAAAGTCAACAGTAAATAATACATGACCCATCCTGTTTTCCCTCCGACAGCCCCTTTCACTCACAAAGCTCTGGAAATAGAACCCCAAAAACCTCCCAATTCACTCCTGCGCACCCTCTACCACACTGATGGAAACCCTCAAAGGTGCAGGTCAGGTCTTCCTGAGGAAAAGTAAACTCTCGCAAAGACCCCACCGCTAATTTTGCCATCCAATTTGCAATTTCTCAGCGCAAGAGAGCGCTGGTCTTCCGCAAGGTGAATACTCCCGGGAACCCCGGTTCTACGCCTTGATCTTTGTTGTCCAGGACGCGCCTAGGGACGAACACGGGCTAGTCGTGAGTTAATCACCTAGCAGCCGCGTTGCTATCAAGCTTGATGGACGTGTTCCTGTTGTCCCTGACTCACTGGCTGTCGGACGGGTCCCTTGGGGCCTCTAAAGAGCCTGTCAAACTGTCACATCTAGCTTCACTGTGCGTGTGTGTGGAGGGGAGTAGCTAAAGAGACAGCTTAAAGAAAGAAAGGGAGGAAGAGAGATAGGGATACGGAACGATGGAAAGAAAGGGGAGAGCAGAAAGGAAAGAGCTAGGCCGAGAGGGAAAGAGTGAGACCTGCTGCCTGGCCTCGAGTCCAGCTCTTGCATCTACGTCCCATACCAAACCCAGCTTCACAGCCAAGCCTGAGAAAGAACAATCTCTAGCAAGTACACTGACATAGGCACCCCCTCCCATCCACTGACTGCGGGAAAGACATTGCAATTTGTTAATTCCAATCGTGTGCTCGAAAAAGGCCATTAACTACATGTTTGAAGTCCACAAGGGTCAGTGGAGACACAAAACCATACCTGTATCCTCAATAGGCTGGCGGAGGCCTCGGAGACACTCTGGGGAACATCGAAACACTTGGCCGTGCTGATCTTAGCGTTGACCAGCCATTGCTGGAAGTCCCTGAGGAATGCTCTGAACCTCTGTTCCAGCAGACGCTCCTTGTTCTGGCACTCTCTGGAAGCGCGCAAACTTAGACTGGAGAAGGGTAGAGGGGAACATCACACATTTGCTAAAATCCACTTATAGCAGAACAGAAAGAGGATAAAGGGACAACAAAAGCTATAGGTGCACTGTACGTAATTAACGGTAGGGTGGATTTGAGCCAGATTGTAGCCTATATGAACACAGAGGGAGAAGGGCGGGCAGATGGAGGAATGGAGAAGGGGTTGAAGTGGAAGGGATGACTTGGGGGGAATGGGGGGGGGATGACCGGGTTAAAGTAGGGGGCTGAGATAAAACATATGTGGGGTTTAGAGATGATGGGGAGGGAATGAGGGAAGACAGGTTGATGTTGTTTAAGATCAGGGGGTGGGCAATCAATTTGACTCGAGGGCCACAGTTAAATTCAGAGGATTCTGTGCCTTTGACAAAAGCTGCAGGCTGGAAAAGGGGCTGTTATTTGAAAACGCATACAGGTAGTTCTGTTGTAATTTCTACATTCTTTCTATCTAGTTGGTTTCAATTTGACACACAGCTACAAGAACAGCATGTGAACTCAAATTAAAAAAAATTCCCCGCTGTTAATAACTGACAATAGAAACAGAAGACCCGCCATCCTAAACCCTATCACCCACCAAACATTGTTATTTACCTAGATTTTTCTCTCCATTTAATAGCGCCCTGGGTTCTTCATAATTACTGCCCCCCTCCCAAAATAATTGACTCTTAATTTTTTTTACTAAACCATCCCACGGGCTGGGATGAATGACCGCATGTTTCGTCTTCCTATGGGACCGGCCACAGGGGGAGAATCTGTTAGGTGGTGAAGGAGCGATGGAGGTGGATACAAAGAGAATATCGATGAATGCCAGATCAGAGAGTAGCGTGTGAAGAAGAGGGAGGAGAGACGGGGAGGGAGGGCTGGAGGAAAAGAGGAATGAGGAGCGAGACAGAGAACAAGGTGAGCAGCGGACATCTGTTTCAATGACAGGTACTGTCCAAGGAAAGGGGGAGGAGCGGCGCCAGAAACTGACAACATGGCAAAAACACTGACCCTTCTCCCCCGACTGACACACACACACACACACACACACACACACACCCTTGAGTTTTAATGATGCTTGAGGCAAGAGGGGGTATCTAGTGGGAATGAACATATGTGTAGGAAGCACTTTTTTCTGCTGTGACGGACAAAATATGAAGAGGAGTAAAAGAGGACAGAAGAGGAGAGCTGGCCCTGTATCCTCCCTCTCTTTCTTTCTCTCTCTCTCTCTATCTGCAGCTGTAACGCAACACAGGTACAAACAGCACGAATGCTTCATCTGTGAAAGCACAGCCATATACAGAGAGACAGTGTTGCCTTCAGGACACATTCACCACCTCGATAGCCTCAAATAGACTCGACCTACAAACCATGTTAGACACACATTGACACACATTGGCCCGATTCAGATGAACTAGTTCTAGACATTCAACTACTTCGGGGAAAGTTGAAGCTATTACAGCTAATAACTAAATACAACTGCAATAGACCAGCAAACCTGTTTGTCAACAAGAGATAAATGGGTGCAGTCCGACAAAAGGACTGAATAAGAGATAATGACAGATCAGTCAACATCTCTTACAGGAAATGCATCCGCACATGAATAAGACAGACCGAATTAGATGTGCTTTCCATACATTTTTGCCTTTATTATTTATTTGCAGATCTTATCCAGAGCAAATTACAGTCAACACACTCATCTTAAGTGGGACAACCACAAAACCCATTCAAAGTAAATCCATTTTACTGTATGAAAACAATCACAAACATTTAGTGCATGCATTAGTTCCCAGAAAAATACATGTGGCGAAAGAAACACAGAAACAAAAAGGGAGAGAGATAAAAAGAGGGAGATAGAAAGATGAGAGAGAGGGGAGAGAGGTCTCCTAGCAACTGATGCCTACGTCTCGTCTTCCCCTTGTTCCCTGTCACCTTCAACCCCTTAACAACACACACACACACACACACACACACACACACGAGTAAACACATGCACACTTTCCTGCCACACTCGTCCCCTATCCCCCACCCACTCACCTGTTGTGATGTTTGATGACAGCGGTGACCATATCCGGCTGAGGTCCCAGGTCTCTAGAGTAGCGGACGAGTTCGTTGAGTTGAGCCTTTAGCCGGTCTGCCATGGACTCAGCGCTCAGCAAACCCTCCAGCGTATCCTGAAAATAAAACGGACCGACCCGGAGTGAGCGCCAGTCTCAGCCTGGCGCACGTTTCGGTACACTGTAGTGTGTCGAAGCCAGGCAGTGCCCTCGACGGATCTGCATAACACTTTGGTCGCCAAACACACACGCACTCCCATTCACTCCTTGGTGTGATCCCTCGAAGTCCTCAGGCACTCCGGGTACAAAAGCATTTCTGTTCTTCTGGGAGAGTGGCTGTTGCAGGAAGGAAGGAGCCTGGGTAGAGCTCTCATCTCCCGCTCTCCTTGACATGCCTTGCAATCCGCGCTCACACAGTCATGACAACCCCCCCCCCACCCAAATAAGAAAAAGCCTTGTTCACTCGTTCTGACGTTCCAACGCTAAACACTCCCCTTCTCCCTCCCTCTTTTCCTCCTCCCTCTCTTTCCCTCCTCTCTCTTCTCTCTCTCCGCCTGATGCACTATCACACTCCCTACTCACACTGCTTAGACTAGAGTCTTCTCTGAATTCTCCGTCCTTCCCCCTCTTCTCCCCTCGTCTCTCCCACTTTCTCTCTCTGTTTCTCCAAAAGTGTCCCTCCCTCTTCGTCCTCTCCTGTTCCTCTAGTTCTCGATCTCTCTACGCCTGTTGCCTCGCTTTCCCTCCAGTCTTTGTTTTTGCTCTGGCTCTCGATCTAATTACCTCGGCCCCTTCCCACTTTCTCCATTTCTCTCTCACGCCCCCCCTCCCTCCACCATCTCCCTCTCTCCCTCCACCATCTCCCTCTCTCCCTCCACCATCTCCCTCTCTCCCTCCACCATCTCCCCCTCTCCCTCCACCATCTCCCTCTCTCCCTCCACCATCTCCCTCTCTCCCTCCACCATCTCCCTCTCTCCCTGGTGGAATTCAGCTGTCAGCTTGTGCAGATGCAGGAGAGCTCAAAGACACACACACAAACACACACACACACATACACACACAAATGAGCAGATAACATAAACAAGCCTGGACTCCGGAAACGGGAGAGGAGGAGGAAAACAACGAAGTGGGAGAACTTCTCCTCCTCCCAAACAGATCTCCAATACAAGAATGTCAAAGGAACAGCAAGAGACAGTCAGAGAGATACAAGGCAACAAAGGTTCTAGTGTTAAGCCAAATCGCCTTTGACACAACCAAGAGAACACCTGAAATCCTGTGGTTGCTTTAAATAAAAAGGAAAGAGGACATTAAGTGACAATAACACAGTCTGTGGCTGCACTAGTCAGAAAACATAATATAGCCTACTCCCAGAGAACTTGGCTAAGACAAGTTTAGAGACAGAGACACAAACTGAGAGAGAGGACAAGTGTGAGAGAGATATAAAGAATAAGGAATTAATAGACTGACAAGAGTGAAAACAGGGATGAGAGACAAAGAATCAAAGATATATAAAAAGACAGAAAAAATAACATTCAGGCAAATGGGATGAGCTCAGGACAAAGAGGGATTGTAGCTGTCACTCATCAGCAAAGCTGATTCGCGCCCTTAATCTGTTTTGTGTCCGGACTTGCAAAATAAAATGGATAATTACAGACAGAGGAAGCGCATGTACGCGTGTGCACGTGACAACATCCACCCGACATTCTGTGCCGGCTTGACCGAATACCTTTTCTCACAGCACAAAAGAGAACACGCACCTATCATCTCGATCATAGTTAGCCGTAACCACAGCGGAAGCAAAGACGAGCCGCCAGCCACAACGCTGTTTCAATAAAGTATACCTTTCCCATGGCCAGAAAGTAGTCGTGGCACTCTCCTCACCTTAGCCAGCTGCCACCCCTCCACCACGTCCTCCCCACCGCTCATCCCCTCCGCTCGGCCCAGCTCCTGGCTCCACCCCTTAAGCCGCCCATCAAGCTCCTTAAGCCCCTCCTCCAGCCTGGTGGTCAGACGTCCATACTCCTTCTCCTGCTCAGTTGCCACGGCTAGTGCCCCCTCCAGACCATCGCGGGCCCTCAGGGCGGCCCCCTCCCACTGCTCCAGAGCGTGGGCTAGCGCCCCCAGCTGGCGGTCCATGGCTTCGCAGCCTCCAGCTGCTGTGTGTTCAGCAGTGGCTTCGGAAATCCGACGGACGCGACTGAGACGCTCACGGCCCTCCCGGAGCCGACATTCCACCCGCTCCTGTTGGACAGGAGTAAGGGAGGGAAAAGAAGAAGTTGCAACAGTAACTACCACTGCTTCAGATTCTACAGCTGATTCTATTTCAGGAAGTTTACAGGTTAGGGCTTCGGTGTCCTTATAGTGCCCACCGTAATTTCTGGTGCATTGTTTCGTCTTTAGCTAAATGGTGAAATCAATATGTACAGAAATTCCCTCAAAATGAACAATCCATACTTTAGCCCTAAGTTAATTGTCACGGGAGCTTGTGCAGCAAGGTGCCCTAGGTCTGATATTCATTCAAACTTTAAAACATGTAGACTGGACTGGATGAGGTTGGTTGTATAAAGCCTTTTGATTTATTTCATTCTTTTTGAAATATTTAGCCTATATTAAAGTTGTAAAACTTCTATTGACTTGAATGGTTTGTTTTCAATGGGATTTCTTCGCAGACTTTAATGGGATACTAATAATACCTCTGTCACCATTCAGACCATAGATTTGCATGAATTTGCTTTATTAGCATTCATTTACTTAAACATCTCTTGAACCATTCAAGCTACAAAGACCAAACCAATTATTCACGTGTTTAATTGATGCCAACTTAAAATGCTTAAATATGCATAGATTATAATGATATCAATTTGCATACATTTCCATAATACGCATAAATTAACCCAAAAACAGTATCTCTTGAACAATTCAAGCTAGAGAAACCAGAAAAACGTTTTTCACATCTTTAGAAGCACAAATTAAAATGCTTCAGCATGTATTGACTATGACAACATACATTTGCATACTCTCCACTACATAAACTTATTTTGAATGAGTTGAAGCAAGCCC